>JAJMCR010000007.1:0-264552 GCA_030573095.1 Pichia paraexigua | reverse complement strand
ACGTAATATAATGTATAGCATTATCATCATATCTTTCGTAGGCACATGTCTTTCCGTGTACAGATGATTAGAAATACCGCTGGCCGCATAGTTTGTGCTGTTTTCAAGCACATTCTTATACTCCTCATGGAGAAAAACAGATGTATTAGTGCTCATCAAATCAAACACATGGATAAAGTGAGTCGTGTTGCAGAATGTCCCAGAAGAAACCACCCTTAAGTGTTGTTTACCTCATAATCATCAACAGTCTTCAAATTCATGTTGTGTTCGAACAATTACCCTTTTGGGATGTTTATTCTTTTGAGGCGCGACTTCCCTTTTGGGATGGCCATACGTCTGTTAAACAATTACTCTTTTGGGACACTTAAAAAGTTAGCCCGAGGGGGTGCTTTATATGAAAAGTACGTCTGACGCTCGCGGTGGTGTGTAGACTCAAAAATAGCGGCTCCCTAATATTTTATAACTGTTGAGATAGTTCATCTTAATAATGCTATATCAGCATCTATCAACGCAGAGTTTACCCAAGAAACCGGTCAAAGATTTCTACATAGATAATAATTGTAATGTACAGTCGATGAGATGTTATCAAACGAAGTTGTTTTATTTAGATATACAATTTGAAGGATATATATTATATATAACTTCAAGAAATCTCCGAGATACATATATTAGTTCATATTTATCTCTGCATAACTTACATAAATATCGATTTTGGGAATTATACAAAAGTATATTCGCAACAATAACTATTAATTATTGCAAAATTATCAAGTTTCTTAAGTTTAGTTATTAAACAGTATTATGACAATACTTATAACTACTAAGTATATTACACCAATTAATATTCATTACATTACCAGACCCCTATTATACATAATAACATTCATTTTATTGCTCCATAAGGTTTATTGCTCTAAATATTTGAAAAAGTTAATATTGACTTAATTAATTTTCCTATATTTTTCATAATATTTATTGAGTTGAAACTCCATTCTAATTCTTGTTTCTAATAATGAATGTGAACTCCAAATACTCCTTTCACCACAAACAATCCAATAATTTAGTACAGATTTATTCTGGATAAACAAACTAAACAAATCCCAAACTATCCATTTATTTCCAACTGGTATTATAGGTACATAATTTGTATCTAAAAGTACTGATTTTTCATCAACAAATAGCCATCTCAATGTGGATGTCAACAATCCAAGTCTATTCAAAATTCTAATTCTGTGTTTGATTTCTATATTTATTAAATTAAAAATTTTCTTTAAGAAGGTTTTATCATTATAAACTATTCTATTTTTTGTCATCAAGGGTGCTAAGTAAGGTTTTGAAATTGATATAACAAAATGATTGACATTAAACAATTCAGTTATTCTATTATACGGAGAGTTTTTTAACTCAACTGAATCTCCATTTGCTTGATATGGTGGTTGGAAATCACACTCAATATTTGAATACTCAAGGAGCTCCCCTTTATGCTTTATCATTAATTGGGTATGAAAACAGGAATCCTTATCTTTCTTTTCCAATATTCCCGTCCCCAAGGAACAATAAATTGCACTTTCAATCGTAATATATGGTGTGCTTAAATAATTTAATAAAGTTGGCATTTTACTGGATGTTGGATAAACTAAAATATTGAATATTTTACCCGATCTTTCAAATGCTTCCTTGAATGTCATTCTACCAATTTTTTTTAATGTAAATCTAATGAATTGATTCAATTCTGTTGTCAGACCCCTTTTCAAATTATCTAGCCATTTCAGACATAACTCTGCTCTTTCTTTATCATTTGAGTTTCCGTGTGTGCTAGAGTTTTCTTCAGTTAAATCAAAACCTTCAATTTCAATATAATTTTTTAAATTCGACAAAATCCTGTTCAATTCTTCCCTTTCAAAGCAACAAACCAACGCACCCACTGCGGACCCTACACCTGATCCAACAATTACGGTGGGGAGTATATTTCCTTTAAGCATGCCTTTAACGACACCAATATGACTTAGTCCAAATAATGAACCACCATGTAAACATAAAGCAGTTGTACCAAGTGTTGTTTTTGCATCATGATAGAAATCTAGTTTTAATTGATTATCAAGGTCTGGTTTTTCATCAAGCCATTCCAAACAATTTGTAATTTCTTTATTATATTGTTCAATCAATGATTTTGTGCCAATATAGGTTCTATTGTAAAGATTTTTATTTGAGATTCCACCAAAATTTCTTAGTATACCGGCTCTTAATAAACTTAGTAAAGTCGAAACTTTATTACATTCTCTCGCAGTTCGTAAGTCATGCAGCCTCTCCTGGATTAATCTATAGTCATACTTATTTGAAATTAAATTGTCCTTCCAAATATCATTATGAAAATGATTATCTAATTCATAAGCAATTTTAGAAAATTCCATCCATGATGTTGAATTATCAAGTTTTTTGATCAGCATTATTTCTTTAGAATTCTTCAATTTATCAATTATAAATCTTATCCAATATGCAGTAACATCTAATATCAACAGAACAAATTTGAGGATAGGCAATGGGGTATATGTCATAAGCAATGTTAAGATTGCAAACAGTAAAGTCTTAAAACCCAAATCATGCAATTGAAAAGGTTTGTTCACTATCAACATCGTCCTAGTAAATGTTAATAATAACTGAATAAAAAGAGAAATGATAAGGATTTAGAAGGAAAAATCAGCTAGAAGAACAACTCCGCTGCAAGTTCATATTTTTCGTGTATCAAGAACGTTTATCAAAGTTGTATTCTTTTATTTTCTATTCTGATGTTTTTTCATCCAACTTCAAATGGTTGCAACTTTTGTGAGCCAACGACTCAATTGAAGATGTTTTATAGGAATATGGTCGTTCGAAATCATCACAGGTGTTTAATTAACACTATCTGGTCAAGAAAATTTACCCAATCATATGCTGCCAGAATCAATCCGTTTTTACCAATAGACCCGACAGAAGTGATATCAAATATGGATAAAGACGAAGAACTTAAGGAACAAGAAGAAAAGAAGCAAACTAAAAAAAAGGTTAGAAATATTTTCAAACACAATAAAGGTGTAAATTCATCGAAAAATGGGCGTGTATCACATAGTAATAAGCCTAGTAATAATAATACTAGTAATACTAACAATAGTAATGATCACAAAATTAATAAAGAAATTGAAGAAAAAGATAAAGAAAAAAAAGAGAAGGAAAAACAAGAACAAAGAAGGAAAAATTGGAATGAATTTAAGTCGTTCTTAAAAAAATGCTCAGAGACTAGTTTTATTACATTATCATCATTAGGTATTTTAGTTTTGGGTGGTATTGTTTATCATAAATTATATAAACAAAATATTTTATGGAAAATGGAAGAAAGTTTTGAAAAAAATAAAAGTTTACTGCTTGTTAAACATCAAGATAATTTACAAAAATTTGATAAAGAATTATGGGCAGAAAGAGCAAATCAAAAATTTGTTGATTCAATTATTACAGGGGAAGTAAAAGGTAAGTATTTCTTGTTATTGGGTGAAAAGGGCACTGGGAAAACAAGCACAGTCATGGAAAGTGTTAGTAGAGTTGATGGAAAAGATTGTTTAGTTATTGACTGCTCATCAGATGTTGAATTGATGAGATTGAGGATTGGTAATGCATTAAACTTTGAATTTTTTGAAGACTATATTGGAAGTTTATTCAGTATGAAAGGTCCAAGAGAATCTACTCCAATACTCGATATTGAGAGAGCCTTCATAAAATTAGAAGATATTGTGATTAAAAGAAGAAATAAAACTAGTAAGCCATTGATTTTGGTTTTTAATAATTCACATTTAATTGATTCGTCATTAGTTGAACTATTACAGCAAAAAGCTGAAAATTTTTCTAGTTCAGGGATGCTAACAACACTGTTTATAAGTGATGATTATTGGTTATTTGAAAAGCTGAAAATTTTGTCAACTAGGCTACAGGTTATAAACTTCGAAGATACAAAATTACTGGAAGCTACAAAAATTTTGAAAAGTTCAAGAATTAAATATTTTAATGAATCATTGACTGATGAAGAATGTTCTAAGATTTACCATATAATTGGTGGCAGACCACAACATTTGAATTTTATTGCATCACACAAAGATATGGTTTGTGCAGCACATCAATTAATCGATGATGAAAAGTTATGGTTTTTAAACAATTGTGCATTATTAGGTGCGGACATGGATGATGATGTTATGGTTTCAGGTAAATTTGCAACAAGTGCAATGCTTTTAATGAGAGAACTTGTTGAAAGGGACAGAATTTCGCAATCTAAACATAATGCAAAGGATGTGGTTGATGTTGAACATTTACAACAACTACCACTATGGAGAGCTAGACAAGTTATGACAAGACCAGACTATATTGAAGAATATGACAAACTAAATATTTTTACGATTGGGACAGATTCCAATGTTAGAGCAGATTCAATTCCGATGATGAGAGCATTCCATGAAATTGCATCAACTCCGGCGTTTGACGAAACTTTGAGGGAAACGATTGATAGAATTAGTGAAATCGAATCATTAGGTAGAACGAGAGAATTAGTTTTCAAAAATTTAGCATCTGGTGGAACATTTAAAATTAACAAAGACAAAAAGGGTGATGGATATTCTGTTCGAATGGAAAAATTGCAATCGGACGGTGAAGATCCTTTAACAATGCGTCAGAGACAGAAGATGGAGTTGGACCAACAGTTAGAAACCAATGATCATCATGAAGGTGAGAAAAAAAAATGGTGGAAACGTCGATTGGAAGCTTATACACATAAAATGTCTAATGAATACCACGAAATTTTCCCGGAAAAAAAAGAAGATCAATGTGTTGTAGAACCTACATCTAAAAAGTAGCATAGTCGTAAAATTTTATATTTATGGTAAACTATATTAAAAGAGACTCTTATTTTACCACCAACTTCCACTTTGAGAAATAAAAGACGGATTCATGTTGAGATGCGAACGCTGATAAATTTCATTTGATTTTGGGTTCGGCCTTACTTAACTTAATGGAGGGCAAACTATTCTTTGTCGAGCTCTAGCACATTACACACAGATACAGGCACACTCATATTACAATGGATATTATTTTAGGAATTCGTCTTAAGAATGCAACGCTTCTTGCAACTTCAAAAGCTTTCACCAGAGGGATTTCCATTTTAAAAGCTACAGATAATAAAACTCTAGATTTGAACGAACATAATACAATTGCATTCACAGGTGAATCTGGTGACACAACACAATTTGCAGAATACATTAAGGGTAATGTTCAATTGTTTGGACTTCGGGAAGGTTATGATATGGAATCACCAGAAATTGCATCATTTATTAGACATGAATTAGCAACTTCAATTAGATCACGTAAACCATACCAAGTGCAGTTATTAGTTGCAGGAGTTCATAACGAGGGCGAAGGTTTCCTTAGTATGATTGACTATATAGGTACAAGATGTGATTTACCTTATGCAGCTCATGGTTATGCAGCATTTTATACAATGTCATTACTTGATCATCATTATAAAGAAGATATTAGTTTAGATGAAGGTATAAAATTACTTAAGCTTTGTGAGGAAGAATTGAATAAGAGAATGCCAATGGATTTCAAGGGATTGAACGTTAAAATTGTTGATAAAGATGGTATTAGAGCTGTTGACTTTTAGATTCAGAAATTACACATTTTATAATTACTTGTTGTAAAATAAATATGTTACTATAAAAAAAACTATCTTTCTTTCTGAACGACAAAAGAGTTTAACTTTATTTAGTTTGTAAATGCTTTAACAAATTTTCCATACAAGCAGTCACATCATTTTCAGAACTATCAAAACCAACTCTCAAATAACCGGGGTAATCGAACGTTTCACCAGGAATAAACCAACTTTTATACTCTTTAATCAAATCTAAACACAGTTGTTCAGTAGTTAAAAAATCATTCACCTTTACAAAACATGTTGTACCAGCAGATGGAATGAAAATGCCTAACTTGCCTTCTGATCTCTTAATTATGTCTTTGATAATATCTAAATTCTTCAAACAAATTTCTGCATTTCTTTTCAACAACAGATCTTTATTCTTTAATGCATAAGTTGCGACCATATCATTAATCGGTGAAATACTAATTGTATTATAATCTCTTTTAATTAAACAATCATCAATAAATGGTTTATGTTTTGAAGCAATCCAGCTTAACCTTAAACCAGCTAATGCAAAAGCTTTTGACATTGATCAAGTTGAAATACCTTTTTCATATAAATCGGCAATTGATCTAGGAATTTCACCTTTTGGAGTTGAATGAAATAATGGACGATAAACTTCATCAGATAAAATGAATATATCGTTCTTTCTTGCAAGCTCAATAATCTTATTTAAATTTTCAATGGAAATAAATGCACCAGTTAGATTATTTGGTGAACTTAAAACAATTAATTTTGTATTTGATTTTATCAAATTTTCAAGTACATTTTAAATTTGGTTGCCAATCATTCGATTCATTTAAGATCCATTTGTCAACTTCCGCTCCAAATATTTGGGGTAGAGAATTTAATTGTTGATAACAAGGATCAACGACAATTACATGATCACTTTAAATCTGAAATCGAAGCTGCAGAGCAACACGTTTGAGCTACTGTGAAATCAGCTTCGTGTTCATGTGCATCAGCAAATTGTTCTAGAAGAAAAGGTTCCTGTTTAACCATTTTGTTATATGTAAAAAAACAAAATTTCTGGAAATTAGATGTACAGGAAAAGTCTAATCTGAAAGGCTAACTTAAACCTTGAATCTTAAATCCTAATTCACGAATCACCTTTTTTTATACGCAAGCATCCCAGCTAAATGATTCACACCCACAAGCTAATGAAAATGACAACATAAGGGACTACACTACTTTAAGGGATATCAGATTTGGTTTTAGTATCTCTAAAAGAAAAAAAAGCCAGCTTAAAGGATTGACAAAGATCAAATAACTTAAACTTTGAAATTATCACAGTAAAATAGTTATTTACTAAAAAAAGACACTTACACATAACAACCAAGTTATAAAGAAATTATTATATAAACATAAAAAAAGGGAACTCAAAAATGTATTGAAATGAATTCATTATATTCATTCAATTAATCAGAATTCATAAATAGAAAGAAGAAGTAAGGAGGATAAGAAATAAATTACACATGTAAAAGTTAGAATTATATAAAGGGGAGAAAGCATATGCTATAGGAAACTAAGCTTCAACTCTGATTTCAACTGGCTCAACTGGGTCAATAAAATCAACTGTATCAGACTGAGCAGATTCAATTACAACTTTAACTTCATCAGAATCATCTTTGACAAATTCAACAACAATATCAGATGGTAAAGAACTTGAACTATCTGATCTGGTATTTTTACTTATAGTTTCATAAATAGTTTGTGTAATTGTTTCCGTTTCTTCATCATCACAATAATAGTCTTCATCACTAGCTTCGTCAATTTCTTGCTGGACTTTTTGTGCTGCAATTGCTTCCTTTTCCTGTTTCTCTCTGCTTTGAAATTCAAGATTTGCCTTTGCTCTTAAAATCGATAGATAACTACCAGCTTCGTTAAGCAATAATTGAACATCATTTTTAAGTGAATTCAAAGAGTTACTTAAATCAAGATTAGGCTTTCTACTGACCAAATCATCTCTAAATTCGACGATTTTATTTTTAATTTCTTTATATTTTTTCCATTCATTCCAATCATCACCATTAGAAATAATTTCTGAAGAATATGCATTTAATGAAGAATCTGCAAATTCTTCTAATGTATCTAAAATCCCAATACGAACTTTAAGAATTTCATCAACATAGATGTTTGCAAAGTTTTCAATTTTTGAATTAATTCCGTCAACATGTGATTCAATTTCATCTCTCTTGGATGATAATTCATTTCTGAATAAATCTCTTGAAACATATAATTTATCAGATAAATCCTTGATTCCATTAATCCTATCTAATAAATGATGAATATTATCATAATTTGAGTTAACATTTTGAGATAATTTTTTTAATTCAGGTTGGAATTCATTGTGTAACTTGATTTTAAATTTAGTAGTTAATTCTTCAACTTGACTATTAAAATCATCATTTGCGCTTTGAATTGTATTTTTAAGCAATGAATCAAATTTTTCACTTGTTGGAATTATATTAGTTGGTTTTGATAAATTTACTGAAGTTGTTATTGATATTGACACCGATTCATTAGTCTTTGTAACATCGAATTTAAAATTATTTGTTAAAAATCTTGCATAATCTTTTAAGAAGTTTTGTTTTAATTCCACAATTTTATAACTATCAGTATCTTTGTAAGCTTTACTCACTTTATAAGCGCATTTAACTTTTTCTGTAATATAGTAGACGCCTCTAACGATATAAGAACAAACTAATTTGAGATATTTTGTAAATAACTGGAATTTTTCAGAATTTACTAATTTCATATAATATTCACCGAATGGAGAAGCCATAAACTTTTGAAGTAATAAATATAATGATGGTTTGATATAAATATTATAATTCAGATAAGCTTGGATTTGTAATTTTCTTGAATAATACTTAGCAAGTCTGAAGGTTGATTTCAAGTTATCAGAAATAACAGGATAGATGGTATCTTTTAAAAAGTTGGTTATTGTTGAAATAAGTTTAGACATAGTTTTGTAAGATTCATTTATAACATATTCTTCATGCTCTGCACGATATGCAGCAATTTCATCAGTTAAGTGAGTAATATACTGAGAAATTTGAGTAACATAAGGGTCAATGAATTGAACTGATTTGTTGATATATGGCTTAATCGAAGACGAATCATAAACAGTAGTTATATATCCAATAGCAGGTTGAGAATACAGATAAACTTGGTGTGTTGAATAGCAAATTGGATCAAATTTGCCACCATTGAAATTTAGATTAATAGTAAATTTTTGATCTAGTGGTTCAGACAATGGACAATCATTGTAGATATGCTGAACTACATATATGGACGCCACCAAGATAAAAAGGTTACGTATTGCACGGACGAAATTCATTTGTCTGTGTTTGAAGGGTATTTTCAAAGAAGATAAAAAGATCAGAAAGAATTGGAAGAATAGTACCCAAAAGATCAACAAAATAAAAAAAAATCGAAAATGGAAAAATCGTTTACAAGTGAGAAATAACAAGATTTAACTTATTATCATCAAGATATAGAATAAATGACGAGTCATAAATAGAGGCAAAATATTAAATTAACATCATTTGTTTATTACTTAACTACAACTGCAAGAATAGGATACAAAGATTACGATTGATTAAAAGTAAATTAGTTTCTAATATGTTGGGGGCACTTAAGTGGCTCATCTTTATATTGACTTCTTTTTGGTGGTTTTTCTTCTGGTAATCAACCAAGTGTTCATATCTATAGTTAAATATGCACCGTTATAGACATTAAGCTGGTTTATTTGATGATGCTATTTACAGATAGAATATTTTTATTAAAAGAACTGTAAAGTTTTTCAATATCCATGACCTTTGCTTGCTATAAGTGATTAATATGAAGAAAAGTCTATCATAAATTTAACTTTTTATTATTCTTGTTATAAGAATACAAAGATAATACTTAGGTTTGAGTTTACGATATGAGTTTGCAATTGTAAATACATTATTACACTGAGTAAAAAAAAAGTTATGGTTGGTAAGTCAAGTTAACAGTTTTGCTTGAACTTTAAGTAAATATTGGTAATCAATTTATTTGACTGTATTAATAATATATTAAGAGTATACAATACTACATTTAGAAACGGGGGCAGTAAAGTGATGAATAATCAAATTTGTTGAGCAATTGCTTCTGCTGCTTCAATAACTTCTTCAACAATAACATTTTCGACAATATATTCAGCTTCTTCAACAATCTTTTGAAATTTTGATTCTTCGTTTGTCTCATTTTGTTCATCTTCAATAGGCGCATCAGTTTCTTCTGCAATTGGTTCAATTTCTTCAGCTTGTGAAGCAGATGAAGTAACTTCAGTTTCAGTTTCTTCATTAGTTTCTGGAATATCATTAGTTTCAATTGGTTCAGATTCAGAAGTTGGTTCGACAATATCTTCAGCTGGTGTAACTGGTTCGACATCCTTTTCTTGATCTGGATTTGGGGTACCAATAAAAGCATCAATATTTTCATTATCAGGAATAACGATTTTTCTCATGTTTGATAATTCATCATTATCTAAAACATTCTTTAATTCCAATGCCTTATCAGCAACATAATCATAAGCTTTGGTAGCTTGAGATTCAACAATTGGATAGTATTTTTGAACTAATGGATCAACAAATTGAACATATTTTTCAGTTAAAACCACAATTGTATTATCAACATAAGGCTTGATTGGAGAAGACTTATAATATTCAACAGCTGGTTCAGTATATGGTTCAGTGTAAGGTTTTATGTATGAATAACCTTTATGAGTATAAACACATAATGAATCGTTACCATTTTGTAATTCATAAGGTAAAGGTTTACATAACGGACAAGTTGTTAGAACGTGATAAATTGCCCAAAAGAAAAGGACGGATGTAAGATAACACTTGATCTTTCCAAAGACTGACATGGTGTGATTGAGTGCAACTGTGTTAAAGGCAAACAAGAACAGCCATACCATACACCTGTCCTAAATGACTGCGATGAAATTTGAAATGGAACGAGTTGAGAAAAAATGTTGAGATTCGCTAACAATTTGCTGTTACTGTGTGTATAGGGTGGTTATTGTGTTTATACATGTGTTGGTACACGTGTTTACATGATAGATCTCAGGTAATTCGATCGATTTAATCAGCATGCATCAAATGATAACAATACTATACAGCTAATATCACTTACGAAGTCTTAAAGGAAGCCAGTTTTTAACAGTTCTCCCTCTTTCCACATCTATCTGTAAAGTTTTACCTTGAATTGTAAACAATTTACGACCACCAATAGTATTTGCACTATTTACTATTTTTTTAACATCATTTCTGTTATTTAATTCAACAAATGCATAGTTTAGACGTTGAATTTTACCATTTTTGACAAATCTTCTAATTATTTTCAAATTCAATATGTTCTCACAATGTGGTTTAAATAATTCATACAATTCATCTTCAGTAACGGTTATTGGTATACGTGATATAAAAATTGTATTATATGCATCACCTAATGATTCATTATATATCAACTTATTTTTTTTTTTTTCATACTCAATTATTTGTTCATTTCTACGTCTAATCATTTCTTCTTTTTCTCTTATTTTATTCTTTTTGGTCACTATTTTGGAAACTTCCAGTTTTGGTTTTGATTGATGTGTTTTCGAATAGTCACGTAATTCATCAAGAAAATTACCTATACCATCATAGGGTTGATTGTAAGATCTGACATTTCTAACTTGTGCTGGTGATGTGTCAACAAACCGCTGAATGTTAGTATTCAATGCAAATGCTCTCTCTACTCTATTGTTGTACATGTCTATGATTATTAATGACGAAAAAGCATGTCATTTCAAGAGAAAGAAAGAAAGATATCTCTGAGTCTCAATTTCCATTTTGGGAAAACTCGATTTTCATCTTTCATGTTGAAAAAAAAAAATGAAGAAAATTAAAAATTTCATAAAAGAAAATAAAAAAAATTTTTTTATATCAAAAACTAGATTATTTTCTTTATTTTTATTTTGATTAATTAAGTAAATATATCAATTTAAATATGGGTAGGGTTCAAAAGAAAAATGCAAAAGGTCGTTTAGATAAATATTATTACTTGGCTAAAGAAAAGGGATATAGAGCTCGTTCATCATTTAAAATTTTACAAATTAATGAAAAATATGGTCATTTTTTAGAAAAATCCAAAGTTGTTATTGATTTATGTGCAGCTCCTGGTTCATGGTGTCAAGTTGCTAGTCAATTATGTCCTGTTAATTCACTTATTATTGGTGTCGATATTGTACCAATGAAACCAATGCCAAATTGTATTACTTTCCAATCAGATATTACAACTGAAGATTGTAGATCTAAATTAGCTGGTTATATGAAAACTTGGAAAGCTGATACAGTTATGCATGATGGTGCTCCTAATGTTGGTTTAAACTGGGTTCAAGATGCTTATACACAATCTCAGTTAACATTACAAGCCTTAAAATTAGCTGTTGAACATTTAAATGTTGGTGGTACATTTGTTACAAAAGTTTTCAGATCGAAAGATTATAATAATTTAATGTGGGTTTTCAATCAATTATTTGAAAAAGTTGAAGCAACTAAACCACCAGCAAGTAGAAATGTTTCTGCTGAAATTTTCGTTGTTTGTAAAAATTTTAAAGCACCAAAAAAATTAGATCCAAGATTTTTAGATCCAAAACATGTTTTTGAAGAAGTTGAAGAAAACAAAGTTAATAATGAAGCTAAAGTTTTTAATCCTGAATTAAAACGTAGGCAAAGACAAGGTTACGAAGAAGGTGATTATACATTATTTCATCCAATGAATTTATTAGATTGGCTAAAACAAGAAGAAGATATAATTAGTACATTAGGTAGTATTAGTAAATTTGAAATTCCAATTGATGATCCAGAATGGAAAATTTTGAAAAAGATGAAACAAACAACTAATGAATTTTTAGAATGTTGTAAAGATTTAAAAGTTTTAGGTAAAAAAGATTTTAAATTATTAATTAAATGGAGAAAACATGCAAGAAATGAATTAGGTATATTAGATCCAAAGGATGAAATCAACAATGATAAATTAGTTGAAGTTGAAGAACTTAATGAAGATGAAAAAATTGATAAAGAATTAAACGAAGTTAAAGAAAGATTAAGATTAAAAAATAAAAGAGAAAAACGTCGTGTAAATTTACAAAAGCAAAAGGAAATTCAAAGAATGCAAATGAATATGTTAACGGATATGCAAATTGGTATTGATGCAGCAAATATTGGATCTGAAACATTATTTAATTTAAGAACTGCCGAAAAAACAGGTGAATTAGATAAATTAGCAAAGGGTAAAAAGACAATCGTTTTCAATAATGATAGAAATCAAATGAATAATGAAACAGATATGTATATTGATGAAAATATTAAATCACATGAATTAATCGATAAAGAAAATGAAGTTGATAATTTAGAAGATGAATTAAATAATATGTATTCTTCATATAAAGATAGAAAGAAAGAACGTGATGCAAAATTAAGGGCCAAAGAAGCAAGAGGTGGGGATGATGATGCATGGGATGGTATTAAAGAAGACGATGATGAAATTGTATCATCAGATAATGGAGAAGAAGAAGAAGAAGAAAGTGATGATGAATCAGATTCAAATGATGATGAAGCAATTTCTAATTTAATTGCAACAATTGAACGTAAAAAGAAAAATTCATTAAGTTCTAAAGCATCCAATTTCTTTAGTGATAGTATTTTTCAAGATGTTGATCTTAATATTGCAAGTAATAATAAAGGTGATACAAAGATTCTGAAAGCAAATACACCAAAGCCTAAAAAGGAAAATAAGAGGGAAAAGCAAGAACGAGATGAAGGGGAAGAAGAAGAAGGGAAAGAAGATGCAATGGATATTGATAGTTCGGACGAAGAAGTTGATTCTGATGATGATGAATTTGAAGTTGTTCCAAATGAATATAATAATCAACTTGATGAAGATATGGATGATTTTGATACTGATTCAGAAGATGAATTAACGGAAAAGGCACGTGAATCACATAAATTAGATATTGATATTGCAACTGCCCAAGCAATGACAATGGCACATGATTTAGCCTTGGGTAAAAAGAGTAAAAAAGATTTAGTTAATGATGGTTTTAATAGATATTCATTTAGAGATAAGGAAGGATTACCTGAATGGTTTATTGACGAAGAAGATCAACATAGTAAAATTAACAGACCTGTTACAAAGGAAGCTTCATTAGCGTTGAAAGAAAAGATGAAACAATTAAATGCAAGACCAATTAAGAAAGTGCTTGAAGCTCAAGGTCGTAAGAAGATGCGTGCAATGAAGAGATTAGAAAAGTTAAAGAAGAAGAGTAATGGTATTATGGATGATGAAGGTAAGAGTGAAGCTGATAAAGCAGCTGAAATTCAAGCTTTAATGGGTAAAATGACAAAGAAACAAAAGACTAAACCAAAGGTTACATTAGTTGTTGCACGTGGTTCAAACAAGAGATTAGCTGGTAGACCAAAGGGTGTTAAGGGTAAGTATAAGATGGTTGACGGTGTGTTGAAGAACGAAATGAGGGCATTACGTAGAATTGCAAAGAAGAACAAGAAGAAATGATGGTGATCATGATAGCACCATTATATCCACGTATCCATCCACAAACACATACGTATATATATAAATGAATAAATAAATAAATAAATAAGTTTTTAAAATAAATAAATTAGATAGAAACATTATTAAAAATAATCATTATAAAGGAAACTCCTATACGTTAAACATTTAAGCGGAGAAAGATAATGAAGCACCTAACTTGTGAGCTGCTTCACCAAATTTAAGTGCATCGAAAGCACCACCGAAACCAAGCTTAACACCCTTGGTTAAATCTTGTTGGTAAGCTAAGGTAACAATACCTGAATCAGCAAGCTTAGCCTTGACAAAAGCAGTTGGGTCTAACTTGTACTTGGAAGCAATTTCAATTGCAACTGGGTTACCGGAAGTGGAAGATTTAGAATCGTAAGTTGCCTTTGCACCAACTTCTAAAACTGGAGAAACTCTGTGGTAATAACCGGTAGTGAAGACGGATAAGTTGTTGGAAGCAACTAAAGCAACAGCATAAGCAGCAGCCTTATAACCAATTGCAGCAGTATAACCGGTTAATTTAGCAGACTTGACATCATAAGTTAAAGCACCACCAGTAGTGAAACCATCTTGACCGAAAGTTAAATCAGCATTGAAGACAGGGCCCTTTAATAAGTCTACAAAAGCTCTTGCAGAAATTGATTCATGAGTGAAATAAGTGTTTAATTTAACAGATTTAGAAGCACCTGGAACAACAGAAGAGACTAATTCAGATTTTAAACCTGGTAAAACAAGATCAGTTAATTCTAATTTAGTTGAAAGCGCATTGTTAGTAGCCCAACCTTGAACAATGGATAAACCGGTGGATTTATCAGAGTACTTGGATTCAATGGATGCAGCCAGCTTGTCACCTGAAGATTTTGCTTTGGTGGTGAAAGTGACACCGTTTGGAGCAGTAGTCTTGACATCGACGGCAAAAGGTGCAGTGTGGAAGAAATCCTTGGAAGTGATATCGTTGGATGCTTTAGCAATATCAGAAAATGGAACAGCAGACATAGTGTAAGTAATTGGTTTAGTAATTGACCTGTGAGGAGAAGCAAAAGAAAAGCAGGAGGGCAAACGATGAACAGCCACCAACGCAATATATACACAAAGTAGACAATTGTCACAACGTGTGGAGAGCGGGAATGCGCCAGAGTTCACATGCGAGTGGGAAATAACTGATTTGGGCGGTGCCACTTCCCAACAATTTAGGCGGGCCCGCGTCGATCGACCGCAAAAACAGGACTGGGCTGGGGAAAATGCACCGCCACACCGGCCGCCGGATCGGGCGTGGCGCATGTGCATGCATGAACAAAGAAAAGGCTTCTCAAACAGTGGGATACTCATGATGAGTTCAACCAGCAAGACGTTGTGTTTTTTCACTGGAATCGTTCATATACCACCCCATTTCATGAAACAACGTACATTGCTATACATAGAACCGAAAAATACACCGGAAAATGTCCTGAAAACGCTAAAAATCGCAGATCATGATGTCTTCACAGTTTCAATCAATGAGTCGGAGGCTCTTCATTCAATCAAACAGGTCAAATACTCATTCGAATCAGTCGATTGTCGTAATAAAGATATAACCAATATTGGTATTTTCCATATAACTTGGAAAAGAAATGATATAAATATACAATCTTCACTTTTAGATGAATGGAATTACTGGATGTCTCCAGATTTATCAATTAATGTTGCCCCACAAAATGCATTAACCTGGAAACAATATAATTCAAAATCAATTGATTTTATAAATTCTCTATTAGAATCACTTGATATCAATGATAATTACACAACTCCCGTTTTTGAAAGGGAATGGTGGTCTTATCATTTGAATGTTGACAATATTGATATAAGTTCGATTATTCATTGGTTGGAAATTCCAAATATATCAATTGATTCATCCTTTGATTGTTTTGAAATTATATTAAATAACACATCCTTGGATATTTATACTTATTATACAGATGAAAATGCCGAATCGGTCTCAATTAATAAAAACAACATTGTTAACAATAATGATGATGATGACGACGAGGAAAAGGAAGAATTTGCATTAATAACTGAAATGTCAAATAATAAAGAGGAATTTAAGGTTGATAGATTCGTTCAAGGTTTAAATGGAAAAATAAATGAAGCTACTGGAGAAGTTCAATTAATTCCTACCATGTTTATGTTCTCTCCATATGCTACTAATCATCATTTAAAATTCCACTCAATTATAAACCAATCATTAAATGCTGCATTCCATCCAATTATTAATTATAAAATTACTGATTTTGATAAATATGATTTTTATCCAAGAGATGATGATTCTATTCTTGATTATTCCGAATGTTCATTAAATTTGAAAACAATTCTATCAAATGATTATATATTTGATAGATATGAAATTGAAAGATTAATTTCTAATCCAAACAATGATTTGTGTATTGAGAAAATCAATTATATTACTAATAATGGAATGGATTTAGAATTGCCATCTTATACAATTGATGAATGGGGTTCAATAATTAATTTGAAATTAAATCAATCATGTATTTCACTAAATAATGGTGAATTCAATTTACCAATTCATTTAAGGTATACATTACCGACATTAAATGGTGATTCTAAAACATTACCAAATCCTTTTAATTTAGTTTATTGGAATTGTCCATTAAAGCAAGATGTTTTAAATCAAATTTCCAAATCGTTTTATACTGATAATGGAAGATTTCAATTAATTGAAGAAGATGGAGGAGGTCCATTTTCAAGAAATTATTATTTGGAACAAGAACCTACAACATACACAGTCTCTATACCTTCCGGTGAAACCAAGTTTCAACATGAAATTGATTTGGTTACGGCAATTGTAGTTCTAACAAGTGCATTGTTTCTTTGGCGTTGTTGCTATAAATAGCTATGAGTAACGAACCTATCATTCTTTTCTATTAATCTTTACACTTTATTTACCTTTATATTACTCTTTGTTTGAATCACTCTTCTTCACCCTCTTTTTGTACTCTTATATTACATTTTTATCCTCTCTAAACTGTTGAAATATAGTATAGAATTAGTCTTTTGCACGATAACAACCCTCTCATTCAGCCCCATTTGTCCCCAAATTTATATTTCTAAATTTATCGCCAGTTGCTCATCTTCCGAATTCCGAACGAATAAAAAATTTAACCCCTTTTAAAAATACTGCACGTATCATCACCATATACGGTGTGTAATATCTAGTAGAGTTTTTATAGCCTTTTAACTCGAAAACTGTGTAGCGTTTTCAGGATTTTACCATATAGAGAGATCAATCAACTTTCATTCGTTAATAATTTCAGGGTTTATCTATTCATTCATTTAGTGTTTATTAAGAAAATTAATAAAACGTTTGCTAACTAAAATTTTTGAGACAAGACAATATAATACAAAGTGGTTTTTAACCAGACTTTTTATCTATTTATTTATTTACTAGATTCTAATCAACATACAAATGAATCAACAACAAAGATATTCAATATCTTCATCAATCTCGAGTTCAAGCCTCGCAGAATCTAATTTAACAGGCTCTGAATTAAAACATATTATTCCAAGATCTAATTCAGTTAATGAAATAATGGATATTAGTGATAGATTAAGTAGGAAGCCAACTAATAAACATAATGCTTATTTTAATCCAATTAAAAGAAACAGCAATAGTTTTGGTGATTTCCAACAATATCAACACCAAAAACAAAAACAACAAATACATCAACATAATCAAATTCCACAGCAATCATATGAATCATATCCTAATCCATACTCAAAACAAGCTTCTAATCAACAACCTAGAAAGTATGGTAATATTAATTATGTTAGTCAACATCATACCCAGTATCCAAATCAATATCCAAATCAATATCCAAATCAGTATCCAAATCAGTATCCAAATCAGTATCCAAATCAGTATCCAAATCAGTATCCAAATCAGTATCCAAATCAGTATCCAAATCAGTATCCAAATAAACAATCTAATTCACATGTTAATCAACGTTCTAATCAAAGTTCTAATCAATTTCCCAAACAATACTCAAATCAACACCCAAAATCATATAGTAATCAAAAATACTACAATAAACAGTATCAAGTGTATCAAACAGAACCGTATGCATCATATCAACAACCACCACCACCACCATCCCCACAACAACAACAACTACAACAACCACCACCTCCGTTATTACCAAATCAATATAGAAAACATACAAGTAGATATGATAATCAACCAAGTTCAATAAGAAAGTATAATCAACAAAAATACAATAAACCAGCATCAAATTATCCACCATTTAATCAACAACATATAAATCAACCTAAACAATTGAATAATCGTTATTTAAATCAACCATCACAACAAAAATCTGAGAGAAATGGTACATATCAACAACAACAACAACAGCAGCAGATTCCATTTAAGCAAGGACCATTATCATCAGTATCGAATTTTAAATCTCCAAATCAGCATCAGTTAAATTCAGTTTATACCAATCCAAATTCCAATATTAATAGTACGACAAATTCATCAATTCAAATTCCTAAAGCTGTAGCAAATACTCAATCACCATCAACAACTTTAACTACAATTACAACTGGTTCGAATATTAGTTTAAATAAAACATTAAATAACGATGAAAAGAATTCAATTCAAACAACATCAATTAAATCAATTAAAGGATTAGTTAAAAATAATGATTTAATATTATCATCATCATCATCATCATCATTGTCCTCCTTGGTACCTATTTTATCAACACCAAAGAATTCAATTTCTCCGAGATTAACACCAACATCTCAATTAGATTCATTGATGTGTAAATTACCTGAACAAAAACAGAGTGATATATCAACAGAGAAGAAGAAGGAACCAACTCAGGGCTCAACTCAGAGATCAACTCCTCAGTTAGAACAATCATCAATTCCAATATCAAGATCATCATCAACAGTGAATGAAAAGAAGGGGGGATTTTTCAGAAGGCTATTTTCAAAATCAAGTAAAGTGAAAACAACAACAACATCACCACCACCATCATCATCATCATCAAAAGTGAATGGTACAAATGTAACTATTTCTAGATCGTCATCATTTATTTCTATAAATTCAACATCTACATCAAATTCATTAAAATTCCCACTTAAAAAGTTACTTACTAGAAGAAAAAATAATAATGCAATGGAAACAATAAAAAAGACGACATCAACATCAACATCAAAATCGATATCCACATCAGCAGCAATTAAGAAACCTAGTGTATTGAGTAATGAAAACATCGAAAATTGTAATAAATTGACGATACCAATTGATAATATGAATTTGAATTCAACAAGATCAAGATCATCATCTAAAATTTCTAATAATTCAACTAATGAAACTAAATCAATAATATCTTCAATTCAAACATTACTGAAATCACCAAAATCTAATGGTAATGTGAGTGGGATTGATACTGTCAGTGATAATGATGAATCTGTATTTGAAAATATCGATATAGATACAAGTTTTGAACCTATTTTATCAATTAATAGTGATTCTGAAGATTTTGAAATTGGATATTTATCAACTATTGCTGGATTAGGTGAAGGTAATGTTTTCACCAAGGCGGAAAAAGATAAGAAAGAGAATAAGAAAATGGAGAATGATGAGAATGTTAATGATGCTAATGATCATCATGATGGTAGACATTTGAAAAGAAGTTTTGTTGGGACATTATCTAGAAAGCTAACATTTATTAAAAGGGATAATGAAGACGACAGCGGGGATGGGGATAATAAAGGAGAAATTGAGCTGGAGTATGATGATGAATATTTTAAAGATTTGAAAAATGGATGTAAATTACCTGTTAATTATGAACCAATGAAGGAAGCAATTGTTCCATTGAAAAGTTGTATTAGAAACGAAGAAACATCATTAAACTCGGAATCCTGTCGAGTCAATTTTGATTCAGATGTTAAATATGGAGTAACGTACAATTCACATGAATATGAGAGATTTAACTCAAACATGAAAAAAATATATATTCTAATGAATTATTATCCACGAGAACTGAGAAATATACGAATTGAATTGAATAATTTTAAAAATTGTGAAATGCATGTACATCCAGATAGTGAAATTTATACACAAAGATTTTTAACATAAGAGGAAAGAGAGTCATCATGGGGCTGAAAACGAGAATAAGCGTTGGAGTGGATGAAATATGGACATTTTTTAAGAAAATATTAAAATTAAAACTATATAAAACTAAGTAAATGCTAATGTAAACATAAAAAATAAGAAGTAGGTACGATTTTGTTTTTTAGCTACCTCTATAAGTGGAGTAACCATAATTACTTAATAATAAAGGAATATGATAATGGTCCATTGTTTTATCTTTATTGACGTTGAAAACAATATCAATAAAGGGGAAGAAAGTATCTCTATTTAAGTTAGTGAAATAAGGCAAAGTTTCGAATTTAATCTTATAAACACCGGATTTTAAACTATTTTGATTTAATATCCAAGATTGATCATCATGGTCATGGTTGCTTAAATTCCAAGATTGAATTCTACCATCTGAATTTGTTTGGGATGTAGCTATAGGATTTGCAGAGGTTGAAAGATGATATAGGCTACAAGTGACGTTGGATGCTGGACGTCCTGTTGTTGTGTCCAAGATATGGCAAGTAATAGGAGGCATTGTTAAACAGATATGGGGGGAAAGAAAAGAAAGAGTGTGTGGTCTCCAAGAGGTGATTAATTGATATACATTGTAGTAGATATATATACTTGATTAGATTTCTGAAATCGGTGAACTCCGAATGGAGAAAGGGGAATGCGCGAATGGAAAAAACAAGAAAAATAAATTAAAACGACAAAGCTGAGCCATTTTTCAGAAGGTGGCACTGGATTTTTCCTTCTAGACAAACTCTTCTGTAAGGGCAATTGCGTATATGAGTGTATATGCACACGTGCTGCATCCCAAACCAAGTAATGAATGCCATAACATCAGCCAAACGACAGTTGGAGAAAAACATCCAGATAGATCATGTAATATCTAATGTGGACATTAGATTTCGTAAAAACGGTAGGAACTATTACAAGCCAAGCATGTTTCATTTGGCAGACACCCTCAATCGAAGAGTCAAGTTGAGTTTACGGGAGATCCAAGAGTTGAGGTATGTCTCCGACATTTACAAGAATGAAGGCATACAGTATGATTACGAGAATATATGGATGTATGGGAACTGGCCAATTCGGGAGATCCAAGTGTGTGGCGAAGTGATGAGAGTCGAACAAAGCAGTGACTCCAAAAAACCACTATGGAGAGTTGATATATGTGACGGCTCAGTGGAGAATGGGAACATTGAAATCCGGCTGGACGGGGCGGTCTGGGCGGAAATGGAGCTGGTTGGGGGGGAAATGGGTTTGTCTGGGGGGGAAACGGTTTGTGTGGAGGGCGTTGTGGATGAGATGGGCGGGGGGCGCAAGGTTGTTGTGGGGGGGAAGGTGCGGATGGTGGCGGTGGGGGGCGAAGGTGGGCAGATTGCTTGGTGGGAGGGTGTTCTGCGGGAGAGGCGGGAGATGCAAAAGGGCTGGGAGATTGAAGGCTCCCCCACGAGAAACCCGCCCGCGCGAAACCCGCCCACGAGAAAGTCCCCCTCGGCCACCCCCGCGATAGAAGTGGAAGACTGGGACGAAATGGCGGTGGTGGGCAAAGACGGTGGGGACAAAACGGTCGAGGAGTGGGTGATGGCCAAATACGGACGCGCGGTGTGGATGGAGGTGGCGGTGGTGAGAAATTTGGTGGGAAATGCTGAGGGGGAGCTTGAAGCGGAGGAATTGCGGCGGGCGGTGAACGGAGTGGTGTTGCGCGAGTGGGTGCGGCGGGTGGAGCTGCTGGGCGACGGACAGATTTGTGGGCGGGAAATGCAGTTGACGGTGGGCGATTTGGTGCAGGCCAGGGCAAAGGTGGTGCGGGCCGTGGAGGGGAAAGTCGGGGGGCGGGCGGTGGTTGGCCAGGCTGTGGGACGGGTGGTGGGGGAGTTTGTCGCGGTGGTGGGGGGAACGCAGGGAATCAAAGTGAAAAGCGTGGGCAGAAAAATGTGGAGGGGCGTTTCGCGGGCGGTGGTGGTGGGGTTTGTGGGAGAACTGGTCAAGAGGGGCGACATGGACTTGAACGGGTGGGTGTTTGATGAAAAATACGATGGTTGGGTACCAAGATCAGCAGCACAAACACTACGGCTTCAACAATGTCCACAATGATCACGCCCTTGTTGGACAAGGAAAAGGCGTCAGTTTGGAAGAGCATTACCGACGTTGTGGTCAATAGAGTTGATCTGGATTTAAAAGACGAAGAAATCATCGAAAAATCAAACTTTGACTTTGTTGACTACAATGACTGGCTGGATAATTGCAAGGAGGAAAACTGCCAATTCATTCAATCGACTAATGATATCATCAATCAACTAGACCATTTACTAGCCATTCACAACCATGTAACCACTCAGACTCTGGATTTCCAGAACGAATCTAACACTTTGATCACCCAGTTGTCCAAATTGGATAGTTTGCACACTGACTTATCAACCAATTTAGCAAACTTCACCAACATCGATTCCATCACTTTACGTCTAAATACGTTCAATAATTCCAAAATCGTTCTTAAACCCTCCTTTCATGAAAATATCTCCAAACTAGATCAATCCATCAATTTCCTTAATGACAATAAAAACAAAGATTTTAAAGATATTAAAATCTATAAATTCAGATTCAAACAGTGTATGATCAAATCCTTGACTTTGATCAGAAATTATATCGTTAACTATATTAAAAACTTAGAAGCCAAAATCATATCGGATATAACTCCAACCATTATTGAACCTTTAATTTACAACGAATGGACTGTTTCGTTAAATGATATTCACCCCTTATTTATGGAAATTTTTAATAGAATTGATAATGATATAGATTATTTCAACCTGCTTGATGATGTTTACAATCAGTATTTCAAGTCAAGGTTAACTCTATTGAATAAATTTATTATCAAACCCTTTGACTTATCATTATCTTTAATTGATTTTGCTAATACTAATTTGAATTTTTATTTAAAACTAATGAATAAAGAATATAATATTTTCATTCAATTTACTACTGATTCTCAAATAAATACTGATATTTTGAATAATTTTTTCCAAAATGAGTTGCTTGATTCGTTATATTATTCGATCAGAAATAAAATTTTACATGAATCAAATATAAATTCTTTATGTGATTTAATTAATTTAATTAATTCCTTTGAAAATCCTTTATTTAATCAAATTTTACATGATGTTCAAACAAGATTAATTTTTAAAATTAATAAATTCATTGAATTAAATATCAAAAATTATAAATCAACTCTAACTCCAACCGAGATTTATCCTCCAATTTTGAAATCTATTCAATTAATTAATAAAATTCATTCTTTATTAAATCAATCAATTTTTGATGATTTAATTTCAATTATTGTTCATCACATTTTAATATCAATTAATAAATTAAATGATGACAATGCAATTGACATTGTTTTATTTAAATTGAAATCGTTATTAGAATTTCAAAAATTTTTAAATAATTATGACATAAAATATTCAAGAAAGCAAACAACTATAAATATCAAAAATTACTTCCCTCATATTGAAAATAATTTCATAAATTATAAAGTTGAATTACAAAACAACATTAATATTCAATTTAAAAATTTTATTAATAATAGTATTGAAATTTTATTGATTAATTTATCTAATGATTCATTATCAATTAATGATTGGAATAATCAATTGACTAAAAATTTAACGATTGAATTACCAAGATTAAAATCATTAATTAATCAATTTTTAGGCACAGGTGAAGTTAATAATTATTTAATTGATTGTTTAAATAATGAATTTATGGAAAAAATAAAATTAATATTGGATAATATTAAAATAAAACAACCTCCAAATAATGATGATATAGAATTATTGGATACTCAACAAATTAATAAAAAGTGGTCAAATATAGTTGTTGATTTAATTAAAAAAGAAGAAGCAGAAGAAGAAACAAAACAAGAAGAAGACGAAATAGAAAAAGAAAAAGGAAAATATCAAGGTCAAGATCACAATATTGACCAAGATAATGATTATTTAGATATTCTTAATATTCAGAATGATGGAGATATTAAAAATGATGATGATGATGTCAGTGATGTAATTGGCTCTGATCGTATTATTAGTTAATATTTGTATTATATATTCATTTACATTGTGGCTTAATGACTACTTGTTTCGCCGTAACACAAAACGCTTCTTATTCCCATATTATTATGTACTATAACAAATTATATAAACTGTCTCATACAATAAATATTTCATTGTTCGTCCATTATTAAACCAAATATTTTGAAAAAAAATCACGTAATTGAATTCCTGTAATTGACATTTCCATCTTCACATCTATCACCTTACTTGTTCTTCATCATCAAAGGGATTATAAGAATTATCAGCCAATATTTTATTCAATTCAGTTTTAATAAACGATAGTTTTGTTGGATCTATTAATAAATGTCTATCATCTAATTCTTCAATCACAATATCTCTGTAATCTTGATCTATTTTAACAATTAATGATTTAATAGATGGATCACATTCTATCAACATTCCTTTAATTGCTCTTGCCATCAGTGGTGGGAATTAATTCGATTTGACTAATTGAATAATGGATTAAGAATAGTGTTGATGTTGATGTTGAACTTTAGTGCGGATGTGCAAAAGTTGCATGTACATTTTTATTTATTATGCATGTTATTCATATTTTTCATCTCCATTTTTTACTTAACAAATATATAAATGGTTGATATTAATGACATATCACAAATTTCCTTGATTGTTGATTCTAATGATGATGATTATAAAGATTTTGAAATTTATACAAACAATTCAACAGTAATTGAACATGAAACTAATACTGATAATACCAATGAAGATTCCGAAAATTCTGATGCTTTTGATGCTTTTGATGACGATAATGACTCTGATAACTCTGACGATGATGATGATGATGAAAACCCACCTTATTTTAAATATAAAAGAATAACTGAATTACCACCCAGGTTTTTAAATAATGATCAAATAAGTACCTGTTATTCAAATTCCGAATTTTTAATATTTGCAACACATTCAGGTATTTTATTTATTTGTAATCTACATTTCAAACCAATTAAATTATTCAAAGCTCATACATCATCAATTTTTTCAATTGATTATGATGGTGAACATTTTGCAACTTGTTCAATGGATGGTACCGTATTAATTGGATTAATTAAAAAAGATCCAAATAATAATGAATTAATCATTAATGATTCTGATTTAGTTAAGTTTAATTTCAAGAGACCAATTTATTCAATTTCTTTGCATAAACCTTATTTCAAAACAAAAGGTTTCTTTACTGGCGGTACAAGTGGTGATTTAATTTACTCAACTAAAAATTGGTTAAATCAAAGAATTGATACAATAATTGATTCAAATAATGGTTATATTACAATGATTAAATCAATAAATGACTTATTGATTTATTCAAATAATAATGGAATTTCGATTTATCAAATTAGTTTGAAATTAAAATTATTAAATTTAAAAGTACCAAAAACAATTAAAGATCCTGAATTATATTGGCCAAAATTACAATTTATTGATGATAATAATGGAATTTTAATTGGTTGGTTAAATTATATTTGGAACTTAAAAATTACACTTAATACAAAATCAAAATTAAATTTAAATAACGATTTATTAAGTAGTGCAACTTCAACTTTTACATCAACTTTTACAAATGAAATTATAAATATCGAAATTATATATGAAAAAAAGATACCTGATATAATGATATCTGGTTTATCAGAATTTAATAATTTATTAGTGATACTTAATTATTTACCAAAAGTTGGGAAAATTTATTTACCACCCGAATTAAAAATTTTGGATAATTTCACATTTGATGAATTAAGTATTGAAAGTTTATTAATTAAAAATTATCAAGGTTTAAATTTAAATGATTATCAATTAATTAAACAATATGATCAAAATAAATGGTTATTAGTAAGTCCCAATGATTTAATTATAATTGAACCTTATAATATAAATGATAAAATAGATTGGTTTATAGATAATGAAAATTATTATAAAGCTTGGGAAATTAGTAAAGAATTTTTAACATTTGCCAAAAGATTGGAAATTGGTGAAAAATATTTAAAACAATTAATAAATATGAATTATTGGATTGATGCAATGGAATTCATACCTAAAATGTTAGCTCCTTATGATGATGGAGATGATGATGATGATGATGTAAATATTAATTTGATTATTGGAAAATGGAATAATTGGTTAGATTTTATGTATCATAAAAGAATATTAACATTATACTATGATATTTTACCAACAAATACATTTCATTCAACAAAACAAATAGATTCACAATATTATGAAATTATATTACACGATTTATTAAAACAAAAAGAGTATAAAGTATTTTTAAAATTAATTAATTCATGGAATCATTCATTGTTTGATTTAAAAGATATTCAATTACATTTAAATGAAGTTATAGATAATGGAAATCATGAATTAAATGATTTAAGGAAATGCTATATTGACTTAAGTTTGGAGTTGGATGAACCTAGTAATTGTATTAATCAAATGATTATTTTAAATGATGATAAATTAATGGAATTTTTAAATACTTATCATTTAATTAATTCAAACTTAAATTTATTACCTAAAATTATGTTAATTGGTGTTAATGAAAAAGATATTAAGGATATTAAATCCGACTCAAGATTATATAAAAATATTCAAATATTGATTCATAATATAAACGAAATTTTACCAAGGACAATAATAGACATTTTTAAAGATTCAGATTTGGATATAATTAATTATATTTATTTAAAAGAATTGAAAAAAATCGATAATTTGTTAATCAAAGATTTTGAAAATGAAATGATTTTATTAATGGCTAAATACTCTCCACTTTATGATTATGATGGTGATGATGATGATGATGATGATAATGATGATGATGAACTTAATAAGTTTTTGAAAAACCATAAAAATTATTCTATTGATAAAGCAATTGAAGTTTGTCAAGAATTTAAACATTATAAAGAGTTAATTTATCTATTAAATAAAATAGGAGATAATAAAAATGCCATTAAATTAATAGTTGATGAATTAAAAGATCCTAAAATGGCAATCCGATTTGTTTCAAATTTAAATGATCAAGAATTATGGGATTTTTTACTTGACTATTCAATGAATAAAAGTGAATTTATTAAGGAATTATTAATTAATATTGAAATTTTAACTAATCCAATACCTGTAATTAGTAGGATACCATTAGGTATTCAAATTAATGATTTAAAGAAAATTTTAATTAGTATAAACAAAAATATATCACTAGATTTGGAGATTTATAGTTTGATTAATGAAATAATTTCAAATGAATTTATAAAGAAAAACGAATTATTGAATGATGATAGAATGAAGGGTAGTTTAATTAATGATGATGAATTAAAAGTAATTATTAATGAAGATGAGAACAATAATAATCATAGTAACTTTGATTCTACATATTTAAAAATAAGTGAAAATGGTAATGAAAAATTAGTTAAAGAAGAACAACTAATTGGTGAAAAATGGAATGGTGATAAAAATAATAAAATTGCACATAAATCATATTTAAAGTATAAACTTTTGTAAGAAGATATATAGTAATGAACTAATTGAAGAATCTTTTGAATGGATTTAAGTTACTAATAAATGCACCACTAACACTTGAAAATATATCATTTGCTAGGTTATTTGCCTTACCAAATTTATCACATTTATTATACGCCATTGTATTAGTAATTGATAAAGAAACGGAAATAATAATTAGAATTAGGGATAAAAACTCAAATTTTAAAATTGCTAAAATACCTAGAATAATCCAAAATACAGGTACAATGTACAACAAAGACCAAAAAACTTTGGAATCAATTGGATTAATATATCTATTTGGATCAGCATTCTCGAAAACCCAAACGGTTTGACCTAATTCATTTGATTCATTCCACCAACGCAATCCAACTAACAATCTACCTGATATATTTTTAACATTCCAAAAGTCGGCGGCTAATAAAAGAATGATCAATATGAAAAATAGAATATAGTTTGATGTGAATAACATACCAAAGATGTAAATCACAATTGGAGATATACGTAATATCAGAAATGACAATAAAGCAACAGGATGAGATGATTCAGAGAGTTTCTGATACAGGGTTCTGGTGATTGTAGGGGAAGTTTGCTGGGGTTCTGACATGGCTATATTACACTATAAACCCACTTGGCCAACTTACACATGCAATGCCTATCTTAAACTTGGAATTGCTATCATCCACCTCTCTATCTATCCATCTATACAAACCAAATTGGTGAAATTCATGATCCACCAACACCAAGGACGATCGACGCCATGGGTTGTGGTCGATCGACGCCACACGGCGCATATAGGCGCATATTGGCGCATATCGGCGGATATGGGCGGATATTGTGGGGTTTAACCGAGCTCCGTGAAATTTTTTTGCTTTGCCGTTTGCAAAAGGTTAAAAAAGGAGGGTTTCCCACAATTAGATGCCAATATGCACTCTTTTCAGCCCTAGTTGGCAACTCAAGAAGAAACATGCCCGAATCAATTGACAGCTCAGTGTCCTCCGAGTCGTCCAGACATAAAGTAGAGAACATCAATTCCAATAATGCGAATGGGGATATTCAACAATTTACAGGTACTGATTTGCAGAACGAATCCGAAGATTTAGAAAAGGGTTCACCAGAAACTGATGATGACAAATTATTAAGAATCGAATCAAGATCAGATTTGTCAAGAGAAGTTTCAAGATTGTTGACTGGTACCGATGAAGCACACATCAATCCAAATGAACCACTTCCAAGTATGGGGAAGGATAAAGACTTTCCTCCAATGTTACCAAATGCTGAATTATATACTGTTTCATTTGATGGTCCAAAAGATCCATATCATCCCCATAATTGGCCCTTAAAGACTAAAATCATTCAATGTTCTTTAATTGGATTCAACACTTTTTGTATTGCCTTTGGATCTGCCATTTTCGCCCAAGCTGTTATGCCTTTATCTAAAATTTATCATGTTCATTATGTTGTTACAACTTTATCAATCACTTTATATGTGTTAGGTTTTGCTACAGGTCCGGTTATATGGGCTCCATTATCCGAATTGTATGGTAGAAGACCAGTTTTAGTCATTTCTTCTTTAGCCTTTTGCTGTTTTAACTTTGCCGTAGCCGTATCTGATAGACTAGAATCAATTTTGATTTGTAGATTTTTTGCTGGTTGTTTAGGTGCCGCTCCATTGGTTGTTGTGCCTGCTTCGTTTGCTGATATGTTTGGTAATGAAACTCGTGGTACTGCCATTGTCATTTTTTCAATGTGTGTCTTCGTTGGCCCCCTATTAGCACCTTTTATAGGTGGATTTATCGTTGCAAATAAAAGTTTAGGTTGGAGATGGACTGAATTTATTACTGGTATAATGGCTGCTGCATCATTTGTTTCAATTGCCATTTTTGAAATTGAAACTCATCATCCAATTTTATTAGTTTATAAAGCAAGAGAAATCAGGAAAAAAACTGGTATCTGGGGTATTCATGCACCACACGATGAATTCACTTTATCAATAAAAGAAATTGTCGAAAAAAACTTAACAAGACCTATTAAAATGTTATTCACTGAACCAATTTTATTTTTTATCACACTTTATAATGCCTTCATTTACGGTATGATTTACTTATTTCTTGAAGCTTATCCACTAGTTTTTGCAAATGGTTATAAAATGGCTTCTGGTGTTGCAGAATTACCATATTTTGGTTTAGTTATTGGCCAATTGTTTGGTGGTTTTTACTGCATTTATTGTGAGAAAACCTATGTTAGAAAAATGAAAGAAAGTGGCGGGAAAATTATTCCAGAAAATAGATTACCCCCAATGTTAGTTGGTGGTATAATGTTTCCAATTGGTTTATTATGGTTTTGTTGGACAGGTAATTATTATGAACATGTTCATTGGATAGTTCCAACAGTTTCAGGTTTATTTACAGGTTTTGGTTTAATCACAATTTTTAATCCTTCAATGAATTATATTATTGATGCATATTTAGTTTTTGCTGCCTCTGCAATGGCAGCCAATGCTTTCCTTAGATCAATTTTTGGTGCCGTTTTCCCATTATTTGCAGGTTTTATGTTTGTTAATATGCACACCAATTGGGCTGGTTTGCTCTTAGGTCTTTTTGCAATCGTTTTAATTATTTGTCCTTTAGCATTTATGAGGTATGGTAAAAAATTAAGACAAAAGAGTAAATATGCTTTTGACCTAAGTTAAAAACTGAATAAAAAAATGCAACCTGGCACTTAATGCATTAATTGAACAATTAATGCTTTCATTATACAAGATAAAAAAATCACATACTGTAACACTTAGAAAACCCAAACTAATAATAATTAATAATTAATTTTACTCACAAACTTTAGAAACATTGTTTAATACATATTTATATATAATTTTTAATTTACTCTTTAATAAACGTAAAATGAATTTTAAATTGTAGTGTTGATTTTTTTCATTTTCAAGAATTTTCCCACTTTTTTATTTTTTTTTGATTTTTGATTTTCCACTTTTCATGTTGAAATTTCATGCTTAAAAAAAATATAATTATACATTTAATTCTGATGATGATGATGATTCATAGAAGTTATTTATTTCTAATTAACTATAATAATGCCCCCAAAGAACAACAAAGAATCAGAAGATGAGCAGAAAATGCAAGCTATTGTTCTGGCAGACTCTTTTCAAACGAGATTTATGCCATTAACATCAGTTAAACCAAGATGTTTGTTACCATTAGCAAATACACCATTAATTGAATATACATTAGAGTTTTTAGCACAATCCAACGTTGTTGATGAAATTTATATAATGTGTTGTTCACATGCTGATCAAATTCAAAATTATATCGATTCCTCAAAATGGGTTAATTTATCATCACCGTTTAAAAAAATTCAAACAATTTCATCTAAAGAATCAAGATCTGTTGGTGATGCAATGAGAGATATTGATTCAAGAGGTTTAATTAATGGTGATTTTATATTGATTTCTGGTGATGTCGTTACGAATTTAGATATTTCCAAAGTTTTAGAAAACCACAAAATTTATAAACAAAATGATAGGGATTATATTTGTACAATGGTTCTAACTCAAGCTTCTCCAATGCATAGATCAAGATCAATGATTGAACCTGCATGTTTTATCATGGATAAAGCAACTAATAGATGTTTATATTATCAAGATTTACCCCCAATTAATGGTAAAAAAACTTCTGTTAATATTGACCCTGAAGTTTTAGAAGACATTGAAGAATTTGAAATTAATAATAATTTAATAGATTGTCATGTTGATATTTGTACTGCAAGTGTACCAACTATCTTTCAAGAAAATTTTGATTATCAGTCTTTAAGATCGGATTTTGTTAAGGGTGTTTTAGGAAGTGATTTATTGAAAAAACATATTTATTCTTATATTACAAAGGAAAATTATTCTGCAAGAGTTGAAAGTTGGCAAACTTATAATGGTATTTCTCAAGATATAATTGAAAGATGGTGCTATCCAATTGTACCTGAAAGAAATTTATTGCCTGATCAAACTTTTAATTACGGTTCCCACCATATTTATAAAGAAAATAACATTATACTTTCACAATCTTGTAAGTTAATTTCTCGTGTTATAATTGGTAGAGATTCATTTATTGGTGATAAAACTCAAATTGAAAATTCTGTTATTGGTAGATCATGTAAAATCGGTTCAAATGTAATTATTGAAGATTCTTATATTTGGGATGGTGCAATTATTGAAGATAATTGTATAATAAAACACTCAATTGTCGCAAATGATTCATTAATTAGAAAAAATGTTATATTAAATTCTGGTTCTGTTATTGGCTTTGGCGTAGTTATTGATGAGAATGTTATTGTTGGTAATAATGTTAGAATTATCAAAAATAAAATTAATGATTCGTATTCAAATACAACAATTTCAACCGAATCTTCCGATTATGATGATGATGAGGATAATGATGATGAAGAGGAAGAGGAAGAGAAATATCAAAGTGACGATGACGAATTTAAATCCTCAAAAATTATAAATGATTCATTAATTCGTGATTCATCAGTTGTTGGTTTGAATGGTATTGGATTTTTATATGAAGATAATTTATATCATAATGATGATGATTTCTCAAGTGGTGTCGTTTATGAAATTGCAGAACTTAATTTATCAGATGCATCAATTGCTTCAAGTACATTTACCGTTCATCATTCAAATAAAAAGAAAAGAAGAACACATTCATCTGCAAGTGGATTCATATCCGAAGATGAAGGTGAAAGTTTTGATCAAGAAGCAATTGCGACTGTTGAAAGAGCAATGGAAAATAATCATGATTTAGATACTGCAATGTTAGAATTAAATACTCTACGTATGAGTATGAATGTTACTTATCATGAAGTTCGTGAATCATCATGTTTAGCCATGGTTAAGCGTGTAAATCATTTTATACAGACTGATACATTAAATGTTAAAAATGCAGCTGAAAAAATTTTTAGAAAATGGGGTAAAATGTTTGAAAGACAGGTTTTTGATGATGATGATCAAATTGACTTATTATTAATTTTACAAAGAATTTGTTATAAAATTGATTCTGATTATAAAGCTTTATTATTTGGTTGTATTGCCGTTGTTTTATACGACATTGATATTTTAGATGATGATAATATTATTGCGTGGTGGAATTCTAAGGAATCACAAGAAATGCCAGAACTTAGAGAAAAAGTTGCGAAATGGATTGAAATGTTGCAAGATGATTCAAGTGATGAAGATGAAAGTGAAGAAAGCGAAGAAAGCGAAAATGAATAGATTTTCATTTGATTGTACCAGTTCTTTTATATACAGTATATTTAGATTATCTATAGAAAAATAAATGAAAAAATAAAAAAGAAAAAATAAAAAAAAAAAGCAAAAATACAACATAAAAAAAAACATCTTAGTATATAACAACATCATTTTCAGGTGACAATAATTTTTCATAATTTTTTTCAATTAGGATATTTTTTAATCTTTCAAGAACTACAATTGATGGAACCATCATACCGTTTAATTCGAAAATACTTAAAATTGTTAAAAAATGATCATAAATTTGATAATCCTCGATAAGCAATGAAATCATAGAAGCAATGTAAATATTATGATGACAAATTATCGCACACGATGATCTATACGGCATTGAATAAATAAAATCAATAATATCCCTTAAAAATGAACGAATAACATCTTTATCTCTGTTACCAACAAAAAAAAAAGTTATATATAGCTCAACACCATGAAAGTAAATCAAATTGCAATATTTCATTGATAAATCCATTTTAAAGTCATTAAGTGGTAACCTTTTATATTTATAATTATCTTTAATTAACTTTAAATCATTAAGTAGCTCTAATCCAAGGGTTTTGAATTCATTCAAAATATTTATCGAATTGTGGTTATTTAAAATAAAATAAACAAAGTTCAAACCAGACAATCGTACACCTCTTTTATAGAATATTGTTAAAGTATTATCTATTTTTGATAGTAAGTCATTTAATTCAAGGCAATGACCTGACATTAGATTTATATTATTGCTTTCAATTGCTAAATTTGTTTCTGGTGATAAAAAAGTCTGAAACTTCAATTTTCTATCAAAAAACCCATTTAATGATGTTATAGATGCTAAAAATGATGTATGTTTATACCATTCAACAACAATGTTATTAATTTCTAAGGCAGCCAAATCAAAAATATCAGTTTTATCAGCAGTCAGTTTGAGAACTGCACATTTACTTATTAGTTGATAACTTCCAATTAAATGATTTCTCCAACTTTCATCACATGCATTACCTGAAAATATAATAACAACTGCAAATGTTAAAATAACATAATTCACAAAAGTTGGGGATGATTTTAAGCCCTCCTTTAAATAATCAATGCACTGTTTGAATGCAGGAATTCTAACTCTAGTATCCCATAAATTTGCCAAGTTTGGATTGTTTGCCTGTCTATAAATTCTGGCAACATGTAATGAGCAATGATATGTCATGATACTTTGAAATATTGTACTTTTGGTTCCTAATTTAAAACATAAGTTTAAAACAGATATTAGTGAAGTTTCTGAAAACATCACAAATGTATAAAAAAATTTAGTAATTCTTGTGAATGTCCAAACAAAATCAATCATTCTTTGATCAGTTAGTTCAATTTTATTATTGAATACAATTGGATCACTTTTTTCAATTATATCAATAAAGTAGACACATGGTCCACCATCCCATGGTATATCGAATACATGTAGATTTGGATGTGAAGTTTCAGTGTATAAAAAGTTGTCTTTCTGAGTTTCATTATTTATTGCATTCAAGTAATATAAATCAGTTTGTTCAATTGATATTAAATCATCAATATGAATACTAGAAACTGAATGTGGTCTACTTGAATCACTGCTAAAGCTGTTATTATGAAATAAAGTTGGTGATTGGTCTCCTAGATGATGTGGCGCTAGTGAATGTTTATTATTAGCATTTAGATGTGGTTCTGGTATTAATGGATTTGTAAATTGAAGATTAACATTATTAGCTTTATTTTTCAATATTTGAGAGGGAAAATCCGGACAGGTATTTGAAAACTTGCTATTAGGTGAATTATCTAATTGTTCGTCTAGATTAGTATTGGTTAGCTTTAGATTGGAATCAGTAACATTATAATTTTGTATTATAGGGTCTGGTTTTATAGGATCTGGTTTTATGGGATCTGGTTTTATTTGATTTACCGATAAATATTTGTTTTCATTTATTACTTCAAAAGTACTTCTATTGTGTATAATATCACTCTTATTATCATCATTTGAAGCAGTCCCTGCAGGTGTTGATAAGTTCTGTTGAGAATTTTTGTTCCAAACCAGTATAGTTCTATTTGGTACGTTCTGATTTGAATAACTATTTTCTAAAAACCACTTTGTAGTATAAGTACATTCTATGTTTTTTTTCACACACCTTGAGCAGCTTGGTGTTTTTTCATCACATTTAAGATGTGACTTTTTGCAGGCAACACATCCTTTCCGGGAATAGTGTGTCATTTTTTTAGATTTTTTTACAGTCATTTTCATATCTTGAAGATGATCTAATTCATATTTAACCAGACACTGATGTATGAAAAACTTAACTTTCCCGACGGTAACAGAGAACGGGCGGTTGACTATGTAACTTTTCTAGACAGTGTTGTCAATCGACACAAAACGTTGTAATTCGAAACACAAAGCGCTAACGGAAATTTCCCTTTTGGGAAGAGTTTTTTATCGATTCTTGTTGATGTTTGTATCAGCAGCATTTTTCAGCAGCGTTTTTTCAGCACAAAACTATCTGCAAGCAAACATGCAAAAGAGGAAATTCCCGCCAAAAACCAGAACATGGCAAGCTCTCCAGTACATCTGGATCAAAGTGCAAACCACAAAACAGTCCAGCCCCAGGGTCAAGACTCATGGTGGTACGCTACAGAACCAACTTGAACTTCTAATAAGGATTGAGGGAAAAGAGACACTTTCCCAATCACGTAAAAGATGCTTCAGCTCCGCTTTACATAAACTGCCATCATTGGGGAATGCTGGAAATGGAACCTGCGTCTTTCCCATAGCAGAGCCAACTCTATGAAACTTCCTTTTGTGTTCTCAAAAATATTCAAAATTCATGGTGCGCCCACAACAAATATGCTGTCATGGCTGCTGGCAAGCGTCGATCGACCGCAAAGGAAGCGTTCCAGAGTCAGAATTATTTCCGCTTTTTTTTTATTTATATTTTTTTATATTCCAAACGGAGTATAAAGATACCTGAAATTCAATATTGTTTCTTGATAACTTCAAATTTCCTACAGTTTTTTAAACCAAGTTTTATTTTTAGTTCAATAAGGTACTTTTACAGCAACAAAGTAAAATGGATTCTCAAACAGTTGGTATTCTTGGTGGTGGTCAGCTTGGCCGTATGATTGTCGAAGCAGCTAATAGATTGAACATCAAAACTGTCATTCTTGAAAACGGTGAAGATTCTCCAGCAAAGCAAATTAATGCAAATAATGAACATATCAATGGTTCTTTTAATAATATTGATGATATCAGAAAATTAGCCAAAAAATGTGATGTTTTAACCGTTGAAATTGAACATGTTGATACCGATGCTTTAAAGACCGTTCAAAAAGAAACTGGTGTTAAAATTTACCCATCACCAGAAACAATTGAAATTATCAAAGATAAATACCTTCAAAAGGAACATTTAATAAAGTTTGATGTTTCGGTTGCTGAATCCGTTAGTGTAGAAAGTAATGAATCAGCTTTGAAGGAAGTTGGTGATAAATTTGGTTATCCATTTATGCTGAAATCCAAAACAATGGCTTACGATGGTAGAGGAAACTTTGTTGTTAAAGATGCTAGCTATATTGATGAAGCTTTAAAAGTCTTATCAAATAGACCTTTGTATGCTGAAAAATGGGCTCCATTTACAAAAGAACTTGCAGTTATGGTTGTTAGAAACCCTCAAGGTGAAGTTTTCTCATATCCAACTGTTGAAACTATCCATAAAGACAATATTTGTCATACTGTTTACGCACCTGCAAGAACAAATGAAACAATCCAAACCAAGGCTCAAATTTTAGCTAAAAAGGCAGTTTCAACATTCCCAGGTGCTGGTATATTTGGTGTTGAAATGTTTTTATTACCAAACGGTGAGCTATTAGTCAATGAAATTGCACCAAGACCTCATAATTCAGGTCATTACACAATTGATGCATGTGTTACATCACAATTTGAAGCTCACATTAGATCAATTACCGGTTTACCAATGCCAAAAAATTTCACTTGTTTCTCAACCCCACAAACTAATTCGATTATGCTTAATGTGTTAGGTTTTGATGAACCAAATGGTGAAATAAAATTATGTAAAAGAGCCCTTGAAACTTCAAACGCTTCAGTTTATTTATATGGTAAATCAACTAGACCAAAAAGAAAGATGGGACATATTAATATTGTTTCTGGTTCAATGTCTGATTGTGAACGTAGATTAGCTTACATAGAAGGTACAAATACATCGTTTGAAGAAGAAGGAGAATCTCATTCTTCTTTAACCATTGCAGGTACTTCAAAAGCTCCACTAGTTGGTGTTATTATGGGTTCTGATTCTGATTTACCAGTTATGTCAGCCGGTTGTAATATTCTAAAGAAATTTGGTGTGCCGTTTGAAGTTACAATTGTTTCTGCACATAGAACTCCACAAAGAATGGCAAAATATGCAATAGAAGCTCCAAAGAGAGGATTAAAGTGTATAATTGCAGGTGCAGGTGGTGCAGCACATTTACCTGGTATGGTTGCCGCAATGACACCATTACCTGTTATTGGTGTTCCTGTTAAGGGTTCAACATTAGATGGTGTTGATTCATTACACTCAATTGTTCAAATGCCAAGAGGTATTCCTGTTGCGACCGTTGCAATCAATAATGCAACTAATGCTGCCTTATTGGCAATTAGAATTTTGGGTGCATTTGATGGTAAATGGATTACTGAAATGGAAGCTTATATGAATTCCATGGAAGATGAAGTTTTAGGTAAAGCTGATAAACTTGAAACTGAAGGTTATGAAGAATATCTTTCCACTTATAAAAAATAATTATACTTAACCTATTTATTTACATTTTTTCCAATTTCTACTTTTTATAAATATTTAATAATTGCTACCTTGTATCTTGTAAAATATTCTATTTTTCATGATTTAGGGTGTCCGTCTGCCCAATATAGTATATATATTTTTGCATTCCAGAATAACTGAAAATTGTAAGCTCGCAACATGAAACTAAAAAATAAAATCTATTCGGTTAAATCTTTTTTCATCAACTTTAAATTCTTCTTTACTTTAAACATCACCAATGTTATCTCACCTCACTAAGCAAAACATTGCAGTAATAAGCAAGCTTAATCAAAATTTGAAATATTTTTCTCACTGTTCATCAAAATTTTCTTCCATACCATCAATACCTGATAATGCACCAACTTTAGAAGAAAATACAGAATGGTTGAAAAAGTTAAGAAAATCAGACATCAAAGATGTTAGTGAACCGCAAGACGACCAATTTACATATGTTATAAATAACAAGTCAGATTTGGAGAACGAAGAAAAAAATGAAAATTTTATCAAATTTAAATCTAAAAAGACAAAATTAACACATACAGTAGTTAAAGCCCCAAGCGAAGATGATCAGTATTACACATTATCAGTACCAGCTTCCGAATATTTTCTTTCATCATCACCATTTTCATCATTAAATTCGAAAAGAAGACCGAAAGCAGAAAGTATTCAAACATTTTCAGATCTTAGAGTTATTAAATTAAAATCAGGTAAAGGTGGTAACGGTGATGTTTCATTTTATAGAGATACAGGTATTTCAGTCGGTCCACCAGATGGAGGTGATGGTGGGGATGGAGGAGATATTTATGTAATGGCTGTCAATCAACTTAGCTCATTACACGGATTAAGATCACGTTATATTGCAACTGATGGTACAAATGGTAAAAGTGCCCAACTAGATGGTAGAAAAGGTGAAAATATTTACATAACAGTTCCTGTTGGTACACACATTCGATGGTGTCCAGATTCAAGAGACATACGTGCTCTACAAAAGGAAGATCATGATGACAAAGTCTTTCATATTAAAGCAATTACAGATGTTTATGGATCCATACTCCCAAAGTTTGTTCAGTTTTTTAGAGATTCATATCAAGCGGGTAAAGGTTGGATCTTCAAAGAAAAAGATGAAAATTATCATTTAAGTAAGGACTATTTTAATGAATTAAATGAAAGAGTTTATATTTTTGATACTCAGACTAGACAAAATGAATTAACAAGTGATCTTTTTCCTATTGATGGAATAGATTTAGATAAACCAACAGAAGAACCAATTTTATTACTTAAAGGAGGAAAAGGTGGTATGGGTAACATGCATTTTCTTACCCCTACTATTAGAAATCCACGTTTTTCCAAGAAAGGTCGGTCTGGTTTAGAAGAAAATTTTATATTTGAATTGAAATTAATTGCAGATCTAGGTTTAGTTGGTTTACCAAATGCTGGAAAGTCAACATTATTAAGAGCTATTTCAAATGCAAAACCTCGTGTTGGACATTGGGAATTTACTACATTGCAACCAATTATTGGTACAATTCAACTAAAAATCGATCAACCCCCATTTACTGTAGCTGATATTCCTGGTATCGTCAAAGGAGCAAAAGATAATAGAGGTTTGGGATTGAACTTTTTAAGACATGTTGAAAGATCTGGAGGTATAGTATTTGTTGTTTCCCTTGGTTCAAAAAATCCAATTGAAGATATGAATATATTAATTGGTGAATTAAGTCAAGAAAGGTTGGATGGTAAAAACGTTTTAATTGTTGCAACCAAGGCAGATGTTGAAGGTTCACACGAAAAATTCATGTTGTTACAAACTTTCGCAAAGGAAAGAAATTGGAAATGTGTTCCATGTTCTGGTCTTAACAAAGAAAATGTTGAAAGAGTCATTGATTTAATGGCTGAATGTTCCGGAAGGTTAGATTACAGTTAATTTATTTAAATACACTCCATATAGACTAATGTACACACCAACTTCATGATTATTTTTATGTATTTTACTAAAAAGTTTCTAGCCACTTAAATTTTGAATGCAGACACGAGTTTACTATGAAGAATCAATATTTTAGGAGAATCAATACTACCATAGTAAGCCAAATTTTGAGATAGATTTACAAGTTTATTTTGAAATGTAAGATGAAATGAATCTAAAACTTCAATTAAATTTTTCAATCTTTGTTCTTTTTCGTTTCTGTCAAACCTAAAGGAAATATTTAATCGTTCTTTTTGTGATTCCAATAATGATTCATCCATTAAAACTAATGCTTTTCTCAATGATAAAACGTATTCATGAAATACAATTATTAATGTGAACAAATCATATAATCCTTTTACCAACTTTGTTTGCGAAAGTAATGCGTCTGATAAAGATGAACTCAAAAATTCAGTCAACTGAAACTTGAATCCACTAAGATCAAATATATTACTATCCTGTTCAGAATATTCTAACATATTTTTAACATTATACCAATTAGTTTCGATTGAATCATGCTTTAAATAAAATGAATATATTCTAATGAAATCAAACATTTTTGTATGAATAAATCTACATTTTTTTATCCATTTTCTTATTCTAATGTCATCAAAACTCCAGGTCCAAAATGTTTGATATCCTAATTCTCTCCATGATTTTTCCAATCTTTTTTCCAAAAACTTAACTAAAGCAGAATGTCTAAATAAAATTTGGTATTCTAGTTTTTGAGATTCAAGGATTATTTGATTTAATGGAAAGGGTAATTGTATATCAATATTAAATTTACTAATTGTTAATTTATTGCATCGTTGAGACTCAATATTTGAATTGTTACCTGTATTGGCCATAGTATCATTTGTTTGAAGGTTAGCCTTTAATAAATCCGTTAAATTCCCTATGTTTGATGCATTCATAATCTCATTTGCATCTGTAACTTTTGTTTTAATGATTTTTAAGATATCATCTAACAGTGAATTTTTTTCAAATTTAGTCTCTAACAAATTAGAAAACAATTTCTGAATATCGCTTGAATTACTTACCTTATAAGCTAACTCATAATATCGTGTAATTTCTTGAGTCGATGTATTATTAAAACTTCGTTTCAGTTCATGGTTAGAATCATTTAAAAAGCTGTCAAACAAAAAACCATCTTCAAGCAAGAAATATTTATTCATCAACATCATGAAGTTCGGTAATTTGTAACCATCATAGAGCAGTTTCTTCATTAGTTTATTTATTCTTAAATATGACTCGTTTATTCGTATATTCATATTAATATCTCGAAGTGATGTTATTTTTGTAAATGGTTCTTCATTAATCAAATTTTCATATTTGCATTCTCTTATTATATTCAAGTATCTACCCGATAAAAATATTTTCTTTTGGTTATCTGTTGAACTAAATTGTTTTAATAAGCCATCTTTTTTAATAGCAAATTTGTTTACCCAATAATATGAGTTATATAAATTAGCATCCGATTTTGCTTCCACAACAAAAAAATCATCAAACGGATCAATGATAATACCAAATTGAAGCCAATTATTCAATATTTCAATGTAGTCAGAGCTTATTGATTCATAAATTTCGACCAAAAAATTTGCTGATCTATGATTTCCATTAAATTTATCAATTTCGTCTTGAATGATATTCAATATCACGCCTCCTTTTATGTATTTTGAATTTTGTGAATCTATTACTATATCATCAAAAGAATTAGAATTTAAATCTTCTTTAAGTGATTTCATTATATTTTCAAATTTCATGTCAATAAGGTTTGATTTTTCCAGTCTTCTATTATTTTCTTCAATTAATGATTGTGTAAATGCATATAAGTGATTGATACATTGCGTTATACTACAAATTGATGACTGCATTGGTATAGAAGTTAATTCTTGATATAATGAAACAATTGAAAAATTAGGAATATTATTATACGAGTTTTCAAGTTGATTTATAAGTGAGTAATATTTATCAAAGAAAGTTCTAATATATTCACAAAGCCTACTCATAACCTTTCCATGTGAAGGCCTATGAAAATATTTGTCAAAATATTCCAAAGCTGATATTTTTGTTCCTACCAGTGCTAGCTCGTTTGTTATATCTCTAAAATGAATATCAATTTCTTTATCTACGTTATAAACATGGCCTTTCAATGATTTATAAACATCACTACTGTCAATTGAAACATTCGAAGTAATAAAAATACCATTTTTACCAATCAGAACATATAAAAGATCTCTAATAAGAGCGTGTTCTCTTTGCTTTAGGTTTCCTATATCTTTAAATGATATGTCTGTGTTTTGTTTACCTTTTTCACTTGATAAAATCGAAGTGAAATTTCCTAACAAAAACTGCTCTGGATCGACATTATCTAAGGACACAGTCAGTTGCGCCTGTTTATTCATTTTCCAATGGATTCTCTGTGGCAAATTATTTTTTCAGTGATATTTTCTAGTATTTAACGAAAGAGATTAAATAGGAACATGATTTTAGGAAATAATAAATAATAATAATAAATAATAAAGAAGGGGAGGAATTTAAAATTCAAATGCAGGCAGTGCAAAAAATATTTTTTTTTTCATCTTTTTTTTTTTACTAGTTTATTTTCTATCATGAAAAATTTCTATCTTATTACTAGTTTTTGATACACTTCGTAACATCGATAAAGACAACTAAGGAATAAACAATGGCTAAGAGAAAGAGAGCAGCAATTTTACCGACCAACTTTGCACTTTTGCAAAACTTGGTTAGACGTGATCCCGAATCGTATTATGAAGAATTTTTACAACAATATTCACATTATGAATCTATGAGAGATATTTTCTTGCTTAATCCATCAACAGAAGATAGTGAAGAATTTTCAGAAATTATCAACTTTATGTCCTTTGTCTGTTCTTCATATCCAAAGGAAACTGCAAAATTCCCCGATGAATTAGCAACAATTTTAACCAAAAATCACGCAGAACTTGATCCTGAATTAAGAGAAAAAATTGTGCAATGTTTAGTAATGTTAAGAAATAAAGATATTATTACAGCAGAGTACTTAATCAAAACATTATTTCCTTTGTTATTTGCATATAGTTCAAATGCTGTTAATGGTTCAGGTTTCCACTCCAAAGCTTTGAGAAAACAAATTTATACTGCTTTAGTTTCGTTGCTTAAATCCTGTAATACAGGTGCTAAAAATCAAAAATTAAATAGAACAACTCAAGCATTACTTTTTAATCTTTTAGATCAAAAGGATAGTAATGGTGTTTGGGCAAGTAAACTTACAAGAGAATTATGGAGAAGAGGTATTTGGGATGATACTCGTACAATTGAATTAATGACTCAAGCATGTTTACATCCTGAAGCTAAAGTTGTTATTTCTGGTGTTAAGTTTTTCCTTGGTGCAGACAAGGAAAGAGATCAAGCGTTTGAAGAAGAATCCGATAATGATGAGATTGATGCTAATGCTTTAAGACATAAAATGCAAGTCAATAAAAAGAACTCTAAAAGAGGTAAAAAGTTAGAAAATGCTATAAAGACAATCAAAAAGAAGAATTCGTCGAAACATTCAGCCACTTATTTGAATTTTAGTGCAATTCATTTATTAAGAGATCCACAACAATTTGCAGAAGAAATGTTTGAAAACCATTTATCTGGTAAAAATTCTAATAAATTTGATTTAGATCAAAGGATTGCAATCATGAATTTAGTTTCAAGATTAGTTGGTACACATAAGTTAACCGTTTTAGGTTTATATTCTTTTTTCCTTAAATATTTAACTCCAAAGCAAACTAATGTTACCCAAATTTTAGCAGCAGCCGCTCAGTCAACACATGATTTGGTTCCGCCAGAATCAATCAATGTGATGGTTCGGAAAATTGCAGATGAATTTGTTAGTGATGGTGTTGCAGCAGAAGTTGCGTCTGCTGGATTAAATACTGTCAGAGAGATTTTAGCTAGAAACCCAGCCGGTATTGATGAAGATTTATTACAAGATTTGGCTGCTTATAAAGGATCAAAAAGTAAAGCTGTTATGATGGCTGCAAGATCATTGATTTCGTTATATAGAGAAGTTGCTCCTGAAATGCTAGCTAAGGCAGACAGGGGTAAGGTTGCAAATATGGGATTAATTCATGATGGTCCTAAAAACTTATTACAGTTTGGTCTTGAAAAGGATTCAACACAAGGTATTCCAGGTTTAGAATTATTGGCCAAGTGGAAGATGGAACAAGGTTTAATTGGTAAAGAAGGTGACGAAGATTGGAACTTACCGGAATCTGAGGAAGAAGAAGAAAATTTTGATGATATTGAGGGTGATTGGATTGATGTTAAATCAGACACTGAAATTAATTTAAGTGATGATGAAGATGGAGGCGAATTACCAAAAGAGAGAAATGGTATTAAAAAGAAATATTTAAAGTATATGAAACAACATAAGAAACGTAAGATAAGCCAGGATGAAAATGATGACTCTGATTTAGAATTATCTGATACTGAAGGCGGAAATATTAAAAAATCCAAGAAACAAATTGCAGCAGAGAAACTCAAATTAGAAGAACAAAAGGCAATCAAAGATACTCTGTCTCATGTTTTAACACCAAGTGATTTTGCTAAATTAAAGGAATTAAATGCTGAAGCAGGTGTTGAAAAAGTTACAGGTCATAAGCTTCGTAATGAAGATGAGGTTGATTCAACTGATTTAGTTAACGTTGACAGACGTAAGATGAATAAGGAAGAAAGAATGGCAGGTATTATGGAAGGTAGAGAAGATAGAGAGAAATTCGGTTCAAGAAAGGGTAGAAGAGATACTCAACGTTCTACTACTAACAGAGAAAAAGAAAGAAAGAAGAATTTCGTTATGATGATTCATAAAAAATCTGTCCAAGGTAAGAGGAAGATGAGTTTACGTGATAGACAAAAGGTTTTAAGAGCACATGTGGAAAGGCAAAAGATGGGTAAATAAGTTTATCAATTAACCAGATGCTAATGTAATTGTTTTTTTCTAATAAAATATTGTATATAAAAAAAATTTCGTAAATATATATTAATGTTGTTTATAAAGCGTTAATTTTACATAATTAAAAATCTATTTAGTAGTTTTCTTCTGTTTTCTATCTTTTTTGATCTTACCAGATTGTACACTATCACGTTTTCCTTGTTTTTCTCTAAGTTGTCTTTTACGTTCACCAAAGTTTTCTTTATCCATATCCATTCTTGCATCAACTTTAGCAGCAAATGTAGCTTTAAGGGAATCTTTAATAACAGCATTGTCAGTAACTTTTTCAAATTCATTCATTTTACGGCCAATACGATCTTCGATGGCCAATATTCTATCTAAATCATTTGGTGTAACAAAGGAAATAGCATCACCCTTTCTACCGGCTCTGGCAGTTCTACCAACTCTATGAATAAAATCATCCGGGTCCCTTGGTATATCATAATTTATAACTAATTCAACCGATGGAATATCTAAACCTCTACCACCCAAATCGGTTGAAACTAAAACTCTTGCTGCACCAGCTCTAAATCTATGTAATGAGTTTGTTCTTTCTGATTGTTGCATTTCTGAATGTAATGAAGTAACTCTAACATCTAAGGATTTTAAAATTCTTTTAATCAATTCACAAGTTTCAGATCTATTAACAAAAATCATGGCAGTAGAATCCTTAAAATCACCAGTTGTTAATAAATTATGTAAAACGGCTTCTTTAATCAAGAAAGGTGTTAATATAAAGGACAAATTCAACCTTTCGGGTATCACAACATCATCAATCTTATCTAATTCGTGAACAAAAACATCATCACTTTTATTTTTCAAGGATCTAACTGCATCAGTAACAGTTGCAGTAAATAATAAAGTTTGCCTCTTTTTGGAATCTGGAAAAGCTTGGAAACATTGTCCTAAATGCTCAGTAAATGAATCAGTTAACAGTCTATCAGCTTCGTCAAGAACAACAAACTTTAATCTTTTTAAGCCCTTAACATCATCTGGGTGTTCTTGAATAATATGAGCTAATCTACCAGGAGTTGCAATAACAAAATCAGGATTATTTTTTAGCATATTACCTTGTTCAATCATGCTTTGTCCACCAATAACCAAAGCAGTTTTTAAATTCACATTCGAACCCATTGCACTAATTTGTTCGGCAATTTGCATAGCTAATTCTCTAGTTGGAGTTAAAATCACACCAAATATTCCACATGGATCTTCAGCCCATTTTGCTAACATTGGGGCTGCAAATGCAATCGTTTTACCAGAACCTGTTTTGGCACCACCAATACAATTTCTACCTTTTAAAATTTCAGGAATTGTTCCAGATTGAATGTTTGTAGGTTTGGTAATTTTGACGCCTGCCAAAGTTTCACATAACCATTTAGGTAACCCTATTTCTTTAAATGAAGACATTCCAACAATGTATTTATATAATATAAGTCTTATCTTGTAGTTAAGTGGATAGATAAAGAAAAAGTTGAAAAATACTTTAATTTTTCAAATTTTTTTTGAAATATTCATGTGAGAAAAGAAAAAATCGATGTGCGACGCAAAAAAGTGTGGATCAGAAAGGAAGTAAACTACGGACAGATCATGATGTTGATGAGGATGTTGTTTCTTTAAGAAAAGCTGTAAAGCAGTGACATTATTTATAGAAAAATAACATGATTGATCAGTTTCTTATTTTTGATCCATCTGGAACTGTTTATTTTAATTATCAACCGGGAAAAAACTACTCCCGAGTGGCCAATGCATTTATCAATGATGTTTTGATTAATGAACGTAAAATGAGATATGTTGAAGGTTCTGAAATGACAGATGAGAGCAAACAAGCGGAAGATAGTGCACTTGCAGCTGCTGAATCTGAGGCAAATGAAGCATTGATTGGCGACACAATTGGTGATGACAAGGAAAACAATATTGATCATGAAGAAAATATCGATAATAATGAAGAAGAACAAGAAATTGAGAAATACATTGATTCAGATATAAGTTTAGGTAACTATTCATACGATGGCTATAATTTAAAGTATCTTATTTGGACCGATGATAAATCAAAGAATAGAGTCTTTTTTACAATGATTTATTCATCCTTAATAACGATTAATAAACCTTATGAATTTTTGAAAAACATTAAAATCTTATATGAGAACACATCGGATGATTTGACCAAATTTGAAAATTTTTTTCAATTAAAATTGAAAGATATAACTCAATCAACTCAAGAAATCGAAAAACCTGATTTGGTACCGGCATCAAACCAAACAAGGGATGCAACTCCGTTAAGTTTGAATAATAATAAAAAGGATAGCAATAAAAGTTCTAAAAAATCAAGAAAGTGGAATACTGATGGCACTTTTTACGAAGATGATGGAAGAGATGAATCAACACTTGATTTTTCATCTTCAAATGTTCAGTCTACTAACAGTAAACAGACAAGTTCAAATATTAGTCAATTAGTCGGAAATAAGTCTGATTTTGGTACAAAAACAACAAATGGATTTTTAGTCAACGACTTATCTGAAGAAATGAATAAAATCATCATCTCATCCAAGAAGAAAACAATTGAAAAAGAGAAACAATCAAATAGTACGGCTTCAAGTGCTTTTGGCTTTTTTAAAAAATATATTGGTGGTAAAAAAATTACAAAGGAAGATGTAAATAGTATTAAGTCTGCGATGACACAACATTTAATTAAAAAAAACATTTCACCAAATGTTGCAAATTCTTTAATGGTGGAAGTTGAGAAAGATCTAATTGGTCAAACAACAGAATCGTTTACATCAATTGAAGAAACTGCTAAAAAATCATTGGCAAAACAATTAAAGAAATTATTAACACCAGATTCATCTATTGATTTGTTGCATGAAATTCAACAAAAAAAAATAAGCGGCAATGGTCCATACTCAATTTCTGTTGTTGGTGTTAATGGTGTTGGTAAATCAACTAATTTATCAAAACTTGCATTTTGGTTATTGCAAAACGATTATAGAGTTTTAGTTGCCGCATGTGATACTTTTCGTTCAGGTGCAGTGGAACAATTAAGGACACATGTTAATAATTTAGTTCAATTGTCACCAAATAAAAAACAAATTGAATTATTTGAATCTGGTTATGGTGGTGCAGATTTAGTTGCTAAAATTGCAACTGGTGCAATTAAATATGCAAAGGAAAACAACTTTGATATTGTTTTAATGGACACTGCTGGCAGAAGACATAATGATTCGCATTTAATGGCACCGCTAGCATCATTTGCAAAAGCTGCAAATCCAGATAAGATTATTATGGTCGGTGAAGCACTAGTTGGTACAGATTCTGTTTTACAAGCTCAAAATTTTAATAAAGCATTTGGTGCAAACAGACACTTAGATTTTTTTATTATTTCTAAATGTGATACTGTTGGTGATTTAATTGGTTCAATGGTTAATATGGTCTTTGCAACCGGTATTCCTATTTTGTTTGTTGGTACAGGTCAAACATATACTGATTTAAGAACTTTAAGTGTTAAATGGGCAGTTGATATGCTTATGGCGTAATCACATGAACAAATTTGAAATATTTGAATAAACTATATAAAAAACTTTGTAATAAATAATTATGATAAAATAATCAGTGGAAAACTGACAAATAAGTATTGAAAAAAAAAAATTAAATGATATTTTGAAGGAGATTCGATTGTGCAGAACTTTTTCAACTAATGATACATATAATTGTTAATTCTATAAAAATGAAAACATAAATTTAATACTCAATAATAAAGCATAAAGTATATAAAAGCATAAAATAAAACGTTATATGCTAAACCGAATAATAAAAAATAATGTTGAAAATTCCAATTGAATATGGTATTTTCAGCATGTAAGTAAACTAATTTTTATAACAGTAGTTCAGCAACAGTTGAAATAAGAATAAAATTTCCAAAAGTTATAAAACTTGCATTTAGTTAATATCATCTTCCAATTCTAAATCGTCGAATTCATCCATTAACAAAGCTGCATTTTCAGCCTGTTTATGAAATTCTTTTAAACCAGTTAAGTTCTCCAAATATTCATCATCATTTAGTGCATTCCTAACAAAATTCCAGCCGTTTTTATTATATTCTTTGATCACAGATACTGAACAAGCAGTACAACATCTGAAGTTATTTGAACTTAACTTCAACAATTCAAAATTATGTAAAAAACCTCTTAATTGATGAGGTAATGATCCCAAAACACTTGATTTTTCATTAACTATATGTTTCGAATATTGCTTTTCGGTAGATTGTAAAATTGATACAAATAGTTCAGTTGCCAATGATGATGCTAACAAAGCAACACCTGGTCTCGTAACTGTACACATTTGATCTAAAGTTCTGTCAGTTAGTGAATCTTTTGGAGCAACAATATCATTGCAGTAGTAACAGCCTAACCTTCCCTCAATTTGAGCATCAATGTCTACATTTGGGTCAATACAACCATGTCTCATAACTAGGTAACTTTCAAAACCTAATGCAGAATTAATAATAATTTTATTCATTGCATTACCTAAAACTGTCGGCAACCATCTTGCTTCTCTCGAATCCAATGATAAGAATACTGCATCATGTTGTTCAAATAATTCCTTCAATTTAATAAAATCATTATATTCTTTTGTTTCATTTTTCACTGGATGTCCAATCATTGGAATTTCTAAGGTATAACCAGTAGAGTTTACTAATGGGAAAATTTTTTTCAAGTTATCAGAAGCTGTTTCGGCCTTGGATGCACCACCATTTAAGCAATCTTCATAATTAAATAAAGGCTGTCGCACAGGGTTACTAAATGAAACCTTACCATTATCAACAAAAGTAATTGTTCTCACACCCCAAGCTAATAAACACCTTGCAATATAAGAACCCAAAGTACCTGAACCAAGAATTAATACTTTCGAATTCTTAACAGTTTGTAAGTCTAACTCTGGAACCAATCTCCATTTCATTAAGCTTAAATTCAAATCAATTGCTTGATCTGCTAGTTTTAATGGATCAATTAATGAACCTAAATCTGCTAATTTCGGTCCAAGTTTTCCACGTGATGTTTTCTCCCAACCTGAAACTAAGGGAACATATGATGGAGCATTATAAATAAATGAATTATGATCACTGTTTTCAAGTGTGATAGTAAAGTTTTGTTGCGAATTATTATATTTAAGAACCTGTATTTCAACAAGTTTGAAATTATGGTAAGCCAAAGCCGTTAAAAAGTTTCTAAGAATATATGATACTGTGTTTTCATAAGTGCATGTATCAACAAATAGTATTGATAATTTACTTGATGTGACATTTTCAAATAATGTAGATAGTGGGTTTAAAGTATTGAGAGTGGGATTAATGACATAAAACTGTTGCGTAAATTTTTCCTCTTTCTTCAATTTATAAGTAATTGAAGGTTCTATATCACCTATTTGAATCCAGTTTGACAAATGTTGTGGAAAAGCAAACCAATAATAAAATTTATACTTTTTTAAATCTGCAAAGGATAATATAATAAATGAAGACAATACCTCTGCATTTTCAATAAATTTCTTATTTTTGATATTGGATAATATCTTCATTGAAGATTCTAACAGTAAGTCTTTTTTATTTATATTCTTAAATTCATCAATCGTGTTTACATTCAATAGCTTACCCCTTGATAAAAAATAGGAACCTTGTGGTAAGTTCTTCTTAAAAGAGTCCAAATCACCATAACTGGAATCGGAAAGGTTTAAAGCGGGTTCTTGATTAGGACTTAGTGATGTGTAGTTGTAATATCCGATGACATCCTGATAAGAGATATCAAGTTTCATGACATTAAGTTTCAACTTGGATAAATGAACAAAAAAAGATGAATCTGCAAAACTGGAAGCTACTGCGTACTCCATTGCGTCTTTTGTTTGTATATTTGGCATGTATTGGTTTTATATGATATATATTAATAAAAATAATAATAGAGTACGATAAAGAACAAGCAAAGGCAAATCGAAGATAAAAACAAAGCATGTGTAAAAAGACGAGCCTCGTTTTTATTTTTTATCGTCGACCGTCCTGAATAAAAAAAGTTCCACCTTTTTCTTTTCTAACATGAATTTGACATTTTTCTATGACGTTAGTAAGCAATATTTCTTTGTTTTTTATCCAACTTTAATTGAAACAAAACCAACCATGTTTGTCTCCAGATCTCTTATGCAACCTGTTAGAACTACCATCAAACGCTCATTTCACATGTCAGCACCTGCTTTTAAAGTCAAAGAAATCACAAGCACAACTGAATTTCGTGATGAAGTGTTAAAATCACCAATTGCATTTGTTGATTTTTACGCTACTTGGTGTGGTCCATGTAAAATGATATCTCCATATATTGAAAAATTCAGTGATGTTCATTCCAACATTAATTTTTTTAAATTAGATGTTGATGAATTAAATGATTTAGCTCGTGATTATGGTATTAGTGCAATGCCAACCTTCCTCTTATTTAAACAAGGTAAAATTGTTGATAAAATTGTTGGTGCTAATCCTCAAGGTATTAATAATTCATTAGTTAATGCAGGAAAATCGGATTAATTTGCGAAGAAAAGACATTTTTATAAACTATATAAACAATTTATGTAATATAAAGAAAAGATCGTTAAATTAAGAGAATCATTAAAATTATGAGAATTACATTATATTAGATTCTAACCATCTAATGTCATCTCATCTAATTCATCTAATAATTCATCAATATCAATTTGTGGAGCATCTTCATCCTCACTGATTTCATCATCTTCATCCGCCATTTCATCAGGGTTGTTATTTTTAAGTTTATCAGATTTATATAAATTAATATTTTGTCTTAATTCTTCATCTTCTTCTAAGTCTTGTAAGAATAATTCATAATCTTTTTCGGCACGTTCTTGTTCTTGTCTTGCTTGCCTAGAATCTAAAACTTCGTTTGCAACAATTTCACTTCTTTCATTTGCCATTCTCTTTAATTTCCAATGTCTATTCTTAGCACGTTTATTAGATCTCATATAATGTTTCTTAACTAAAACGACATCAACAACATTATCTGAATCTAGTTCATCAAATAATTCGGAATTGAAAACAGAATTCTTTAAATAATATCCCATTGCTGAATCACCAGGATGTAAAATACCACCTAAATGGGATCTAATATAAAATTCTTCATTTGATGAACCACCCATATCACTTGCTCTAACACATGTAATATCAGCCATTAAATATTTACCTCTTCTTTCACCTGTTGGTTCAACATCCAAAACTATAAATTCAATTAATTGTGTAACATCAGCTAAAGATGAAAAATTATAACGCCAATAAACATTAGCTGGTAAATCTTCAATATGTAAATTACCGGGATCAATAAATTGAATAGAATTAGAAATTTTAGAACATAAAACCAATCTTGAGATACTACCCATTGATCTTGCTAATTTTGCAGGTAAAACAACTAAATCATCTTTACAAATTGGTGCAATTTCAACAGAGAATGTGAATTTATAAACAGATGTACCAGAGTGAATATCAGCAGAAATTAATTCTTCGGATTTTTTGTATTTCATTGGAACAGTAGAACTTAAGAAATCCAACATTTTAACTGCATGATTTTGCTTTGCATAGTAAAAATCTAAACCATCTTTATTTTCTTTAATTGAGATAGTATCAACATGTGCATTATGCTTTAAAATCAATTGTTCTAAATAAAGGAAAGTTCTTTTATGTGGGACTTTTTGTCTAATTTGAACAGCCGTATTCCAAGTATGAGCAGTATAAGATTTTGCACAATCTGCACATTGCATTGCAATGACAACGTATTCAACTTCAAAACTTTGTTGAATAATTGCATTTTGGAAAGCCTCACCTTGAACAGTTAATTTAACTCTAACTCTTCTGGAATGAGGTTCGGTCCAAATGAAGGCAGCATCGATTAATCTAACTTTATTCAAACCTTTCAATCTTCTTAAACAAAGAGCTAGTAATTCTCTTGATTCCAATTCTGCTTTAATCCAATTTGTTGGAGGTTGCAAAAATCTTTCACAGTTTCTACAAAAACTCAAATTTGATTCTCTTGGAATACCTTCAGTAATATCAACATTCAATTTAATACAATCGTAACACATTACTAAACCTGTGGAACCATCCATTGGGACACCACAATTACAACAAAGAACAGTGGCCTGAGTATGGGATTGTACCATATGGCTGTGGTCATGGTTATGATCATGGTTGTGGGTATCAAATGGGGTGTAGTTTGACATGGTGGGTAGAGTGACGGGTGATTAATAATAGTTGAATAAAAGATTGAAACAGATAAAATAAAAATTTTTCACAGAAATAAAAAAAAATTATTGAATGCATGTTTCCTCAAATGGATCAATCTCACTATGCACTTTGCATTTCCACATCTGCTTGTTTTTTGTTTTTTGTGTTGAACCGCTGTGTGGGCTTTCCATCCGATGGGCTACCACTTCTGTCTGCACATCACACAGGATTTGGCCGTTGTTTGTGCTTGTACCGCTGTCAACACTAGACGACGCTTTGTAGTGAAGAAAAAGGGCTGACCAGTAACTTACCCGTTATTACCAGTCTTCCCCTCCGCCTTCTCCGTGATACCTCTCGCGTTATGTCAAGAGTCGATCAATCTTGAGCCACTCTGTAGTTGCCACCAGTTTTCTGCTGTGGCACCATCCAAAATGTCCAGGCCCGATGTCTCTGATCTCTTTATCGAAAAAGAACTTGCCATAGAGATCACAGGGAGTGAGCCCCGTGATATTCTAATGACAGAAAGAACAGGTCTCACATGGGCCAAGTTCAGTGTGACACTTGCAGCAGTAGCAGTTACCATAATCACCAATTTTCGATTAGAGACCGAAAAACAGAATCCTGATTATAACCCACCACATTGGTTGCCTGCGTTCAGTTACGGGGTGGCTGTTTTGTTTGTGTTGTTGTCCATGGCGACTTTGTGTGTTGGTGGTGCATCCTACATGCAGAGTGTCTATAATTATCGTATGCATCGGGTCAGCACCTTTTCATTTGCTACAGCGCTAGGATTTCTCCTTCTTGTTGGCGTGGTCTTGCTTGCTATCAATATTGTATTCATGATAGCTATGAAAGGTAGTTGAGTAATGGTCAAATGGTTGAATCATCTATCAATACTATATAGACAGGATCCCAAGATCCAGCTCTGATGAGCGAGTTGAGTTTTGTATAATTTGTTTTTTTTCTTTTTCTGTAACATGTATTCTTAATTTAATGGTTGATTTTTCTTTTGCTAAAAATATAATATAAAACATCCACTAACTATTCACTTCACAATGTCGGATATACTTGCGATGGATTACACAATTCTATCATCTTCACTCACTCAAGAAGAAATCTCGTTGTTACAACAATATCAAGCATTAGCTCAGAATTTGACTAATGTGAAAGAAAAACTAGATGAAATTAATAATCAAATGACAACAGTCGATGAATCAAATGTTCAAAATTTGACTTCTTTAGCAGCTGACATACAAATTGCTTTGGGTGTATTAGGAACAGCTTTTAAATCTACTGTTCATAATGTTTTATTACATGTTGATTCAAATCGACTAAAAATTGATGATACTACTAATACGGCTAATGATGCCTCTAATATACGTAATGTCAATGAAGATGTTGATGTTGATGTTGATGTCAATGATGTAGTTGCCGAGGATGATGAAGATGTTGATCTAGGCTCGGGAATAGATGAAGAAACTATGAATGCAGTTGATAGAATTCAACATGAACTCGGAATATCAAATGATGATGTCGATATTCATCGTCAAATTGCTGATCAATTAGAAATTGAAAATCCAGATTATTAATAATAAAAGAATTTTGAAATCTCTCTCATTACTGTACTTTTTACCCTTTATTTTGTATATTAAGTTAGTAATAAAAAAAAACAATAATAATAAATAACTAATGATAATAAATAACTAATAATAAATAAATAACTATAAAACGTCTAACAGAAAAAACTCTAAACTAGATAAAGTTAAACATCAAAAATAACAACCTTACCATCGTTTCCTGAAGAACTAAATCTGATTAATCCATTAGAATCATATTGAAATGGTCTTAATGTAGTAATGGTATTTTGATGAATAGTTGCTAAATTATTACTCTTAACTTCATTTGAACCCTTCAAATCCATTTGTCTAAACATATTTAATGCAGTTTGATTTTCAACTACATTTGTCTTTTTCGTCTTTGGATCATCAATGGAATAAGTTTGCTTCCAACCTGATTGTTCACTACCTTCAAATACAATTGGGTAACAATCAAAACCTGCACAGATAACCTTGGAATTATTAGCAAAAACTAATGAATTGAATGGTAAATTTGATGTTTTAACCTTAATTAAGTTTGAAACTTCTAATTCACCCGGGCCAGGATAAACAATAAAAAGACTTGAATCATGACCTACTGCTGCAATGAATTGAAAATCAAGAGAAAATTTAACATCTTGAACCCAAGAAGCCAAATTAACATCTAAACATAAAGTTTGAAATGGCAATCTCTCACCCCAAATTGAAGATGCAGGCTTTGAATCGACACCTTTGATAAAAGTGGAAAAAACTCTAACATGACCATCAGTAGAACCGGATGTTAATAAAACGTTATTTTCATGCCAATCTAGTGATAAAATTGTTGATTTAATTGGCCTCTTAATATGTTTTGAAATCCACCAATCATTTTCTTCCTCAAAATAACAAACAGAAATAACTCTAGCTGAAGAACCAACAGCAAATTTGGTACCATTTGGTGACCATTTAACACATGTTGCAGCTCTATTAATTCTTAATAAAACTAAGGTCTCCTTATATGAACCATCAGCTTGTAATGTCCAAACTAATGCATTTCTATCTTGTGAACATGTAACAATTTTACCATGAATGGAAATATCAAGAGCAGTAATTAATTTATCGTGATGTTTTAAAGTTGTAACTAATTGAGGTTTGGTTGGATTACTTAAATTATAGATTAAAACGTCATTCGCCTGAGTAACCGCAACGTGAGTTCTATCAGCGGTAAAGCAATGATCGTAAATTGGTAATTTTGATAAGGTAAAAGGAATTGACATTTTAACAGGAGTATATCTCTCTACTGTTTGAATATTTGCTTGATTGAGATAAAAAAAAAGCAAGAGAATGGATTAAATATCATTAATTCAACATCAAATTCATCCCAGTGGCGAGTACGCTTTTTTCTGAGGGCGAATTTGCTTCTATTTCGACATAATTATGTGTGTATCTCTACACTTCATATCTTAATCTTATATTTATCTTTTTGATCAATTGGAAAATAAACACAACAACATGGAAAGATTGCAATCATTATTAGGCGGACGTATGGGTGGAATGGGAGGCGGATTTCAAGACACTCCCGCTATTGATAATGCAGAAACTGTTTATATTTCATCACTTGCATTATTGAAAATGCTTAAACATGGGCGTGCAGGTGTTCCAATGGAAGTTATGGGGTTAATGTTAGGTGAAATTGTTGATGATTATACCATTACGGTTGTTGATGTGTTTGCAATGCCTCAAAGTGGTACTGGTGTTTCAGTTGAAGCAGTTGATGATGTTTTTCAAACAAAGATGATGGATATGTTAAAACAAACAGGTAGAGATCAAACTGTTGTTGGTTGGTATCATTCACATCCAGGTTTTGGATGTTGGTTATCAAGTGTTGATGTTAATACACAACAAAGTTTTGAACAATTGAATCCAAGATCAGTTGCAGTTGTCATTGATCCAATTCAAAGTGTTAAAGGTAAGGTTGTAATTGATGCATTTAGATCCATTCCATCACAAGTTTTAATGATGGGTCAAGAACCTAGACAAACCACTTCTAATGTTGGTTTATTAAACAAACCAACAATTCAAGCTTTACTCCATGGTTTAAACAGAAGTTACTATTCACTTAATATAGATTATAGGAAAACTGAAAAAGAAACTGATATGTTATTAAATTTACACAAAAAGGAATGGACGAGTGGATTAAAATTAAAAGATTATGATGAACATGATTGTAATAATTTGAAAGGATCACAAAAATTGATTAAAGTTGCAAAACAATATGTTGAAAAAATTCAAGAAGAGAAAACTTTAAGTGAAGATCAATTGAAAACGAGGTATGTCGGTAAACAAGATCCAAAGAAACATCTTACTGAAGCCGCAGATGATTTAATTGAAGAAAATAATGTTTCAATTGTTACAGGTAATGTTAATAGATTAGCTATATAAAAAAGTACTATATAAGTTCCCAAAATTGTAATTTACAATTAGAGATAAATAGTAATTCTTTTTCTACTTCTTTAATATTTATACCATCAAACTCAATCCATCTCGAATCTGATTTATTTAATAGTTGGATAGTGTTATCATAAGTGATGTTTGATAAAAGCTTATATTTAAACTTAAAATTAATTGTTAATAAATTAGGATCAAATTTGACAACGTTTAAATTCAAATGGTTCTTTAAGCCTTCAACTTTAAATTCTTTATTCCTATCGATATATACTACTAAATATTTTGGCGATTTAATTACTTTTAAATTTTTTTCATTGATTAACTTTTCTAAATCATATTGTTTAATTGATGATGATGTACCATCTTCAAAAATTGACTCTTTTGGTAATTTTACCGTCAAATTAATAAATTTTGTTTCTTTCTCGTTAAAGATTAACTTCCCAGTAAATTGATTTTTTAAGATTTTATTCTCTTTAATTAACGAATTAACTAACCAAACATAAAAGTTTCTGATGTCAGTATTGATGCTGGTAGTTAAATTACAAGTTGATAAATAATTTTCAATTGAATATGATGACGTGAATTTTTTAAATAAATATGGTGACCAAACTTTCTTAGTTAACGCTGAAAATTCATTCGTTAAAGGTTTTGAATCATCTTGTTTGAACTTAATCAAATAATCTCTTACATTAGATAAATGTGTGATTGCATAAAACAATAAATTTTTCTCCTCAAAAAATTTATTATTCAAATCTGTTTTAATTATGTTATCGTTGATTAATGGTATATAACCAACATTATACTTTTCATTATTAATTGTATTTCCATAAATTGGTTCAGTATCTAACATTTCAATCAATTCATTAGTAAAATCAGGATGCAACAACAATTGTATATCATGCAGTTCTTTCTCTCTTTCAGGAGATAATATTAATCCTTCAGGTAATATTATGAATTTACTAGTCTTTGTGTTTATGAAGATATGATGGTTTGCATCAACCGCATGCATATAAGCAGGTGAATTAACCGATGCACCTTGTAAATATTTGTTACACACAAGACAAATATGTACATTAGTAGTTGCCAATGTCACACAGCATTCTATTGGCATATCAAAATTTAGTATTTTTTTATTAATAGAATCTAAGTATAACGTGCTGTCTGTGTATTTTGGTTTGACCAATTCAACTGGCATAACATCATCCAAATCATCTAGATCATCCAAATCATCTAATTTATCTACTTTCTGTTTTTTTAAGGCACCACTTGTTTCCTCAACATGAACTCTTTTTTCCTGTGCCATTGTGTGATATCCAGCATTAAAACAGAAGATGAAAAAATGTACAAATTCATGTTCAGAAACACATTTTTACCGCATTAGGAAGAATCCGCGCCTTGTCGATAAAAGGCTTTCTTAGATTTGATCCACTCTAAATGTTATGATAATAAAAAAAAAAGACGTCCGAATATGTTGCTAAGCTTATTTCTTCTATATTTTTTCTATTTTGATGTTGTTAAAAAAATTATCTAAAGCTATCATGAAGTATCCCGCTAAGGAACATGTTAAAAAGGTGCAATCTTATTTTTTCGCCCAAAAAAATAATTCAATTGTAGATAAAACTGCATTCTTTATTGCATCTGCAGTATTAAAAAATTATCCATATTGTGATCAAACTTCGCCATTAAGACAAAACAGGTATTTTCATTATTTTACAGGTATTGATCAAATTTCTGGTGCTTACATTTTATATAGACCAAAGCAAGAAAAATTAACACTCTATTTACCCGATATTGACAAAGATGATATTATGTGGAGTGGATTACCACTATCACCAGAAGGTGCATTGAAGAAGTATGATATTGATGAAGTTTTGTATGCATCTGATGTTGAATCTTCATTGCAATCGCTTTACGATGATAGTTTTAAAATTTATACCACTGATATTGACGAATATTCGAATAAATCTTTTTCAAAATATGTTATTCCAAACGACAAAGATTTTTTTTATGCATTAGATGAAGCAAGAATGATTAAAGATGAATTTGAAATCTCACTGATGAAACATGCTGCAAAAATTACTGATAATTGTCATTTAGCAGTTATGTCTGCTTTGCCGATTGAAACAAATGAGACACATTTACATGCGGAATTTGTTTATCATTCTATTAGACAAGGTTCAAAATTCCAATCATATGACCCAATTTGCTGTTCTGGTCCTTCATGTGGTACCTTACATTATGTTAAAAATGATGATCCAATGGATGGTAAAACTTCTGTTTTGATAGATGCAGGTGCAGAATGGAAATGTTATGCATCTGATGTCACAAGGTGTTTCCCAATAACAGGTAAGTTTTCTGAAGAACATTTAAATATATATAATGCAGTGTTAGATATGCAAAAAAGTGTTTTCCAAAATATTAAAGCAGGTGTACGTTGGGAAGATTTACATTTTTTATCGCATAAAATCTTAATCAAACATTTCCTTAAGTTAGGATTATTCAAGAATGGTACAGAAGAAGAAATTTTTGATTCAAACGTTACAGTTTGGTTTTACCCTCATGGTTTAGGGCATTTATTAGGCATGGACACCCATGATGTTGGAGGATATCCAAATTATGAAGATAAAAATATAATGTTGAGATATTTACGACTAAGAAGAAAGTTACAAACAAACATGGTTGTTACAAATGAACCCGGTATTTATTTTTCACCTTTTTTAATTGAAAATATTACACCAGAACAAATGAAGTTTGTTAATATGGAAGTTGTTAGTAAATATATGTATGTAGGTGGTGTTAGGCTTGAAGATGATATTTTAGTTAAAGAAAATGGTTGTGAAAATTTAACTGGCATAACAAAAGATCCCCATGAAATCGAAAAAATTGTCCAACAAGGTTTAAATAAGGGGAAAGATGGATTTCATGTTATAGTTTGATACATAATTTCAATAGAAATTTATGTATATATACACAAGTATAATTAATTAAGTAAATCTTCTGAATTATATTTACCTGATTTTAAAGCAAAAAACGCCTTTTTTAAAGCAGGAATTGACTTCTCAACTTCATTTGAATTCCAATCATCTTTTGGTAATGGATTTTGTCTCCCAATTGGAGCCAATTTATATAGAGGGCTTAATAGTTGTTCATCAACTTTCTCTAAAAAAAAACCTTGGAATCTATGTGGAACTTCAGGCTCATCAATCTTTGTACGTTGATCATCCCATTTAACTTGAGCTTCTCTTTCTGGTAGTTGCTTTGCACCTGAAAAAACACCAGCAATTGCAGCTGCACTGTATTCCATTCCATGAAACATTAACCCAAATGTTGGTATTCCGGCAGTTGCAAAAGTATTATCAACAGTTGAAAATGTATAGAGGTACAAATTACCAATTTTGTTGACTTGAGAATTCAAATTATTATGATCATAAATTTTAACGTATTCATCATTTTCTTTCATGAATGGGAAAAAATAATGATAACCAGTTGATAAAATAATATGATCAAATTTACCAACTGAACCATCGGTAAACTCAACCTGACCAGTTTCAGGTAAATATTTCGAAATTCTTGGTTTGAATTTTACATCACTACATTGGTTGAAACATTCAGAGATCCAGCCATAAACACTTTTAGATTTTTGAGAAATTGTAACAGATTTTGCAATTGGTAAAATATATTGCAAAATATCAAAACTACTAGTTCCTGAACCGCAAAGTAAAATATTTTTGTCTTTATATTCATTTGAATTTCTGAACGATTTGCTGTGTCTTATAACATTTGGGTATTTTGAAACAAATTCATTTAAACCTGGTGTTTTGGGTATAAATGGAACGTTACAATGACCATTTGCAGCAATAACAGCATCAAATTCTTCGGTGTACCATTGTTCAATATTAGAAAAAGGAGATTTTTCTCTTATTGTTAAAACCCATTTTTCATCACCATTATCTCGTACAACTTTTTCAATTAACTCAACACCTGAATTAACACGGAAATATTTTGAAAGATTGTACTTTTCAATTATATTATCAAGATAGAGTTTAATGTCATTCAGTGTAAGCAAAGGTTCTAAAAATCTACCCTTACTTATGGATTGCTTTGGTGTGTAGGAAAAGTTCATAAATTTTTCAGGAATGTTCGTAAATAGATCTTTATAAGCAGCATTTCTATGCCATCTAACTTCCTCTTCAAGAGATTTTCCACTTAATTTAATATAAGGATTAGAAACCGATGTATGTTTTAATAATTCGTGTTTTGGGAATTGTGGATATTCATAAATTTGATTAGGTTTATTATATTGACCATAATTCAAAACATTTACGGGTGGTAGTTTCAAATCGGGTTTTTTAAAGAAATTCCATACACCACCTAATTTTGAATTTTGTTCAAAACATACAATTTTTTCAAATGCAGGGTTAGAAGGCTTGACACCTTTAGAAATGAAAGATTCGCCGGTTGATGATACATGTGCCAATTCGTTAACACAAGCTATACCTGCCGGTCCACCTCCGATAACAGCAACTGATTTTATCACCTTTTGTATGCTCATTGCATTAAATGTATATAGTATCAAATTGAATCAAAATTCCAACAAAACACTAGAAGAACTAAAAACCTTATAAACACATTCTTAAGGTGTTAACGCTATTGAAAATATAGATCGAAGCTGCCTCTTTCACACCCTTATCACACGCTAACTCCTTCATTTTAACGTTAAAACCTGCATTGTTTCTGTGTGCTGCGTATGCATTATCAAACTAGTTAACGGTCCATAGAAAAAGACCACACTCTTGTGCCAAATCACGTGCAATGGTGTATTTTCAGAAACTGTGGCGCACAATGTTTGTTAGCGCCACAGTTCCAACGAAAAAAGAAGGAAAACGGTTGTTTCAAAAAAAATAACGGCTCTTTCAAAAATAAAACGGGGGTACATTTCCAAAATGCCCTGTTTTTCCATGTCACAATAACTAACATGACATTTTTGCTTTTTGCGGCTTCCGCTAACTTATCGATGCCTCAGTTGGCATTTTAAGATGATCTGTGAATAATTTTTTTTCTTTAAATAATCATCTATCTATCTTCAATGGTATATTTTTTTCATGAAGTTTAATTTCTAATTGTTTTAAAAACGAAGCCTTTAGAATTAATCATACATATCATGTCTGAATCTAGCTCCAATTCTCATTCTTCGATACAGAAAGAAGAAAGTATCCCAATTACGTGTAAAGAAACTTCAACTCCAAAACATATTTCTTCAAGAGATGCAGATATCACTTTGGCTTTTTTACAATTATATGATGCTGAAGTCCCTGAAATTACTCCTGAACAAGAGAAAAAACTATCAAAAAAAGTGGTTGCAATCGTTTTATTCTTAACTGCTTTTACAAATTTATTACTTTATGCTGATAAAGCAACTCTATCGTATGCTTCGATTTTTGGTCTTTGGGAAAGTACTGGTTTGACACAAAATAAATATAATAATTCTTCAACTTTATTTTATGTTGGTTATATTGTCGGTCAAGTCAATTTGATTTTGCTTCAAAAATTCCCAATTGGTAGAGTGATGACACTTGTTTCATTTTCCTGGTCTGTTATAATCTTTTTACATTGTGTTGCTCATAATTATCAAGGTATTTATGCTTTAAGATTCTTTTTAGGTTTTGTTGAAGCAATCGCATTACCAATTTTAAATACAACAATGGGTCAATTTCTAACTGTTAGAGAAAAGGCTGCTACTGCTCCACTTTTTTACTCAACTTGTGTCGGTGTTACAATTCCTGTTGGTTTTATTGCTTATGGTATTTTATATGCAAAATCGTCTGTTCCTGTTTGGAAATTATTCATCATTATTATTGGTGGTTGTACATTCCTTTGGACTATTGCCATTTTTTTTGTTTATCCAAATAATCCAACTGATGCCGTTTTTTTAAATAAAGAAGAAAAAGTTTGGACAATTAGAAGAGTTCAAAAAACAACTGGTTCTTCAATTGAACAAAAAATTATCAAAAAGCATCAAATATTTGAAACTTTAAGGGATCCAATTTCTTGGCTATTTTTCTTGTTCTTTCTATTACAACAATTAGCAAATAACTTACCATATCAACAAAATTTGTTGTTTGAAGGTATTGGTCGTATTAATAATCTAGATTCAACCTTGGTGTCTGTTGCTTCTGGTGGTTTCGCAGCCATTTGTTGTTTTATTGCAACTACTTTCTTATTTTTTAAACCAAATTATACTGCATTTTCAGTTGTCTTCTGGACAACTCCTTCATTTGCTGCTTCAATTGCAATTGCCACAATTAATTGGGATCGAAAAATTGCATTATTAGCTATGTTATGTTTAGCATCTCCACTTTTTGGTATTCCATTTATTTTAATGTTCTCTTGGAATACTGCATCATGTGCAGGTTTCACTAAAAAACTTACAAGAAATGCATTAATTATGATTGCGTTTTCCATTGCAAATATTATTTCTCCTCAATTATGGAGAGAAAAAGATGGTCCAAGATATATTCCTGCATGGATTGTTCAAATTATTTTATCTTTCTTTATTGCACCATTATTAGCTTTAGTTATTTGGTTCATTTTGAATAAAAGAAACAAATTAAGACAAGCACTTATAAATGAAGAGGGTGAATTAAAATGTTTTGTTGACCAAGATTCACAAGAGATTGAAGTTAATGCTGCAATTCTTGATTTAACTGATTTAGAAAATGATAGATTTATTTATCCATTATAAACAATATTTTTATTTTTTGCCGCTGTTTTCTATAGATTTTTGCTGTTCAATTTTGTGTCTGAGTTTCTTGTACTTTTCCTTTTTATTTATTCTGATAAACACTTTTTTAAAATTATCTAATATACTCTACTTAATTTACACACCGCATCTAAAAATACTTGCTCTATTATGTCTAAATTGAATAACTTCTCTTCTTTCTAAAACACTTAAAGTTTTGTTTAAAGATTCAACAGAATATGTACCTCTTTCAACAAATGTTTGTCGAAGAGTATTATATGATGTACTCCAACCCATTGGTAACCTTCTTTTGATTTCACTTTCAATATTTTCAATTTGTTCGACAACATTTGAATTATCTGTATTACCTTCTTTTATTGCATCCATTGTTGATGCATTAAACAATCGCATTGCTTCTTCAACATGTCTAACTGTGGCAACCGGTGATAATTCTATTTTAGCTAGAGATTCAGTTATTCTTATAATTGCTTCTAATTGTCTAATTGTAATTGGAATTGAGGATCTTTCGGTAGATTGAGATTCTTTCAATTTAACTTCTTTCCTAATTGCCACAAAGTTCGAACTTAACATTTCACTTGCTTCAGCTGTCAATCTTGGAGCACACTTTAATTTACAATATTGAATATATCTTTTCATCAATTGAATTGGAATTTCACCCTCTGCTTGCTCTTCATTTTTACCACCATTTGTATGAACATTCATAACATGATGAGCTATTGACATATCTCTATGTACATTATGTTCATCTTTAACAATAAAAATCATGTCAAATCTGGATAAAATAGTAGTTTGAAAATCAATATTTTCACCCGGTGCCTTCATATCATCATATCTACCAAAAACTGGATTTGCAGCAGCCAAAACTGAAGTCCTTGAATTAAGAACAGTTGTAATACCAGCCTTGGCAATCGAAATAGTTTGCTGTTCCATCGCTTCATGAATTGCAACTCTATCTTCATCTCTCATTTTATCAAATTCATCAATACAAATAACACCACCATCAGCTAAAACCATTGCACCACCTTCTAGATAAAAATCTCTTGTTGCGGGATCTCTTTGGACAGACGCTGTTAAACCAGCTGCCGATGATCCTTTACCTGAAGTATAAATTGAAATTGGTGAAACTTTTTCAACAAATTTTAAAAGTTGAGATTTTGCTGTACCTGGATCACCTAATAATAAAACATTAATATCACCTCTTAGTCTCATACCATCTGGTAATATTTTCTTAGATCCACCAAATAATAAACATGTGATTGCCCTTTTAATGTCTTCGTTGCCATAAATTGAAGGAGCAATTGATCTAACAAATCTTTCATATAAGTTTGGTAACCTTGATAATTGAATAAATTCTTCTTCTTCTTCTTCTGAAAAAATTCTATTCAATCCACCAGAAGATCTTAATAAATCTGTTTCTGTTTGAATACCTAAAACTTTCAAATATGGATGTCTTAAAGCAGCGTTATTAATTGAACCTGTATTTCTAACCTTTTTTTGATATGTATCGTAAATACCAATAACTTCACATCTTGTACCTGGAACAAGTGTATTACATAGATATCTATCCACAAATAAAGTAATATGACGTGGCATTTCTCCAACTGGAACCATATCAGAAGTTTCTTGTAGTTTTAAAGTTTGTTGATCAATGAAAGTTGATTTATCATGAACAATAACATATGGATTTGGTGGACAATTTGGTCTATCACCATTGACATTTTCAACTAAACATTTTTTTGGATATTGCGGTAAACCCAAATTAATATTTGATTTAATTTTTAAAACATTATTACAACCTCTACAAATGAGTGTAAGTTCTGAAGCTCTTGAGTTTAACATCGTTGTATTGATAATAATACCTGAAATTTTGATAATTTTGGACACACTATCCGAATCAATGTCTCTAATTGAAATTTTAGTATCATTTGATAATAGAATTACTTGACATTGGGGTAAAACTGCAGGTGTTTCATCATTTGTTAAATAAATATTTCTTTTGGCAATTTCAGTAATTGCTCTTTCAAATAATGGTATAATTTCCTTTGGATTATCAAATAATCTTTGATGTAATTCGTCATGAAAAGAAACTATGTCTTCAGAATGAACAGTTAGTTTGAATTGTTTGGAAAGAATATTTTCTCTTAATTGATTTCTATAAATGAAATCATTATCGATTCTAAACTCGAGTATGAAACGTTTAAACGCTTTAATAATTTCAGAGTTTTGATCATTTCCAACATCCTGTTGTGGTGGCAAAACAGAGGTTGCGTAGGTATCTGCTCTCTCAAAGGACATAGTGTGCTATTCGATGAGATCTAGATGTTTCAGTCTCAATGAATTCTTTAAGACGTTGTTCTTTCTACTTGGTTTTCAATTTTCCTAAACAAGTAAATTAATTGAATATGGACAACAACGATAAAAAAAACTGTTTTGCGTCGGTCGTCGTAGATTTATAATAAAATTTTTATTTTCTTTTCATTAGTGTTATTTTTGTTTATTATTTATACAACAAACATTGATTTTATTCATACTCCATTATCAGCAGCGTTTGCTTTATTAATCCATTAAAAAAATGCTGGAAGGTATGGAAGATACCAAAGATTTACGCACCAATGAGTTGCCAGATCCAGTTACAAAAGCAACGGAGGATGTAAAATCTTCAATAAACGATAATACAGAAATTGAAAAGTCTGATAAATTAACAAACGGCGATGAAACTATATTACAAAAAGAATTGGATCAAATAGAAACTGATTTTTCAACACTTTCAAATAATTTCAAAAAAAGAAGACTTTCTAAGAATGAAATGGATTTTTTAGAATCTGAAATGAATTTAGATCTTGAAACTGTTACTGATGCTGATTTTGATATGCATCTTCAAAAATTGATTGGTGATAATGTCAATGCTTTGGACACAAATGCAAAAGATGATTTAAAATCTAGTAATAAAGATGGTAAAGTCGTGGCGGATAATAATGATTCTGCTGTTATTGATGATAATGATAATGATTTAGATGCCAAAAATCAAATTGACAAAACTGTAAAAGAAATAATTGATCAAAATAAAGAACAGTTTATTGCTGAAAAGGAAATTGAATTAGAATTTGAAAAGGAGCTTGGAACAAATGATGAATTAAAACACAATAAAGAAAATCAAACAAAAACTCAATCTAATACAACAAAAGAGTACACAATTGGAACAAGTAAAACCGGTTCTTACAAAGGTATTTCAATTCCGTCCAATAGTGAACTATTTAAGCAGAATGAAACAAGCACAGTATTACAAGAATATAGAAATTTATTTACCAATAGAAGTTTAGCCGAAATAAAGGAAGCAAATCATATTAATGCACAACTATCTGCATTACCATTGCTATTAACTGCACCTGATAATTTATCGTTTAATGTTCAAATGTTGATTAACTCATTGCCAGTATTGGATAATTTAGCAACTCAAATACTGAGAATTATTGCTAAAGGACCATATCAAAAGGTTATGGAATTAGTTTCCAACAGAGAATCCTACACAGGTATTGCATTCAGTAATTTAATTGAACTTTTTGAAACAACAAAAAGAATTTATAATTCTGAAGAAAGTCCATTTTTTACAGTTGAAAATATAACATTTGGGTTATGGAAATATGGTTTCCCAGCTCCAACATTTTTAAAGGGTCGAGAAGATACAATTGAAGGTACATTAAGGAAGGTTAACTTGTCAACTTTTTTACTGGCAACTTTAGGTTTAATTGATTTGGGTTTTTTCTTTTTAAATGAAGCATTCTTGGACGTTTTTTGCCCACCACAAAACTTAGATCCAACAGATTCTCTTTCGTTTATTGGAGAAAAGAAAATTTATGATAAAGAAGTTAAATTTGATAAATTTGCAAGGTATCAAAGAAACCAAACTAAATTTTTGAAAGCTCAAGCAATATTGTATTTGGAATTAAAAACTCAAGCTTATATTTCAGCAATTGAACTAGGTGATAGATCTAAGGAGGATATTATACATGATTTATTTCCGACTAATATGGATGAAATTCTATTGCGTAGGAAGGATCCGTTATATGATTCTACTCAAGATGGTAAAATTGAAAGAAATTCAACTCTTTTTACGCCAGCAGAATTAGACTTCTTAAGTAGGTGTGAATTTAGAAAGCAAACATTACTAAACTCGAGTACTGATAGCTCTTTAATGGAAAAGTACGAATGGATTAAATTTTTGAATGACTTATTAGAATATGTTTCTAAAAATGTTGGATTTTTAATTTGGGGTCCAAAAGGTAAATTATCTTCAGAGTTGGATAAATTAAACAGATTAAAGGAAAAGACAACACTTAAAATTGAAAACGATGAGTTAGACAAATTATTAGAAGAATCCAAGTTATCAGAAGATGAATATAGAAAACGTAAAATTCAATTGTTAGAAAAAAAATTGGCTGACGAATCAACAAAATCATCGAAGTCCTCTACTGGTCAACCAAATTCCGGTATTAGTGTAGCTGAAGCAGCAACTGGTTTAAGAGAGGCAGCCGCAACGTTGCCAGAGTCACCAAATTTAATGGATGTTAAATTTGAAACATCACAATTCCCAGCAACTATGAGTACCGCAATGTCAACAAAAATGGCAAAATCAAAACCTGTCAAGAGGGCTAAACAAAACAGGCCTTCGACATTTAGAAGAATTTGGACGAGTGAAGAAGAAGATGCCTTAAAGGAAGGATTAAAATTGAAGGGTACACATTGGACAGCAATTTTAGAATTATTTGGACCTGGAGGGAAAATTAATGAAAGTTTGAAGAATAGAAGCTCCCTACAATTGAAAGATAAAGCAAGAAATTGGAAGTTCTATTACATTAAGAATAATTTACCTATTCCAGATTATTTGTCTAAAGCAACAGGAGATTTAGAAAAATATAGAAAGAATAACAACGGTCAATCAAGTGCCAATTCAGTAACTTCTCCACAATCAGGGTCGCATAATAAAGGTTTAAAAAGAGCAAACAATAGTAATGATGCAGATTCGATTTCTAAACGTCAAGACATCAAGATTGCAGATCCTTCTACAAGTGCATCTGAAAATACAAACACAAGTTTCGTAGAAACTGATGCAGTTTATCAAGATATGTTGAAAGGACTACTACCTGGAGACTCAGTTGCTAACAAAGATGGTTCTAAGGAAGATGAAGCTGTTGCTTCTGAGCTCAAAGATCTTGTTGCGGAGGCATTCAAATAAGACCATTACCCATGTAAAATAAACTAATAGATGTATAAAAGTAGTATAAGAACAAACCAATTGCGAAAAAAAATATACGTCGGGATTGTGCAACATGTTTGCCGATATTTTTTTTTTTTTTTCGTGTCTGACTGATAGATAAAGAGACGGAGTGACATTTTCGGGATGCTATTTAAAAGGAAGTTGTTTCCTGTCCAACGATAGAACAGTCACCATTATATAGTGATACATTATAATAAGGATTTTTAATTATGCAAAATAATAGTAGACGACCATCAACTGTGACAAGAAAGCAGAACGTCAATATCTCTAAGAATTCTCCTGAGTTAGCTTCTTTAAACAGTTCTATTTCAGATGAAAATCAAAGTATTAAAACTGATACGAATATACAACCACGTTTTAATCCTGATGACAGTCACTCGACTTCAGCATCAGAGACTGATACACAATTGAAACAACCACTTACAAAATCTACCACATTACTATCAAAAATAACAACAGTACAACTTGATGATTCCCTAATAGTACCAATGAAGGATCGTAGAGGTTTGTTACCAATGTTGTGTCTTATACCTGAATATCAAGATGCTAGAACTTTACCTCCTTCATTAAGAAGATTTATCGTTTTTATAATTGCTTTTTGTGCAATGCTTGGTCCAATGGGTACATCAATTTTATTACCTGCGTCTGACGATGCAGTTGAAAATTTGGGTACAACAATCACAATACTTAACGTTGCAATCGGTGTTTATCTTATAACTTTAGGTGTTATTCCACTTTGGTGGAGTAGTTTGTCTGAGAGACATGGGAGACGTTCAATCTACATTATTTCATTTATTTTATATTTATGCTTTACTATTGGTTGTGCGTTAGCAAAAGATGTTAATATGTTGATTGGATTTCGTGTTTTGAGTGGTGGTTGCGCAGCAAGTGTTCAAAGTGTTGGTGCTGGTACTATCGGTGATTTATACCCAATTACTAAAAGGGGTGCTGCAATGGGATTATTTTATTTAGGACCGCTTGCTGGCCCTTTGTTAAGTCCAATTATTGGTGGTGCAATTACAAGTAATGAAAAATTCGGCTGGAGAGCAACTCAATGGTTTTTAATTTGTTTGAGTGGTGGCTGTTGTTTACTGATTATACTATTTTTACCGGAAACATTGAGAAAACAAGATAACAGAGAAGCAATTAGGCAGATTTTGCGTGAAAGAAGAAGAAATCACATTTCAAAACCAACTGACGAAGAGAATCAGAATAACAATGAAAAATTATCTTTTGATGGCTCAGAAAATAATGAAAATCATCCATATCCTTTGTTACCACTTTCACCTGTTGGTTCAATTGATTCTCAAGCTATAGATGATGGCAATGATGAAATAGTGGATGAAGAAGAAGTTGAACGTTTAAATAAAGTTTTAACAAGGCTGTCGACACGTCGCTCGTTTGTTGTGAAATCAAATGAAGAGAAAAGAAGTAGAAAAGCTTCATTAGTATCAAATGCGTCTAACAAGAACTCCATATTGAGCAGTCTCGGTCATCCACCGGGATTTAGTTTTTCTGATGACCAAAATAATTTGACTAATGATGATGATGATTTATTAAGCCCGGATTATAGTGATGATGATAATGACACTCCTGTGATGGATGCTGTTGTTCCATTATCTAAGATTCCAACAACTAATACAGCTAATTTGAAAAATACTAAAAAAAGAAAAGCAAAAGTTGCTGCAGAACTTGACAATATTTATGATCTTGTACATGGTAATAAATTCAAATTATTTTTACATTATGCAAAGATTTACTTATTTGGACCATTGAAGGGTTTTGTTTTTATTAAATATCCACCTGTCTTTTTAGCAATTGCATATTCTGCTCCATGTTTTGCAGCATTGTATGTTCAAAATATGACTTTAACGTATATGTATTCAAAGGAGCCATACAATTTCTCACCTGTTTTAGTTGGTTTAGTTTATATTCCAAATTCAGTGACTTATTTCATTGCATCAATTTGGGGTGGTAAGTTTAATGATTATTTATTAAAGAAGAAAATTGAAAAGTATGGTATTGTTGCACCTGAAGCAAGATTTGGTATCAATGTTTATGTTGCAGCTGCAATGTTGCCTTGTTCAATGCTCATCACTGGCTGGTGTCTTGAATATGGTGAACAGTGGGTTACACCACTAATTGGTACTGCATTATTTGGTTTTGCACAAATGATTGTTATTGGTGTTACCGTTACTTATCTTGCAGATTGTTTGCCTGGTAAAGGTGCAACTGGTGTTGCATTGAATAATTTCATTAGAATGATTATGGCTGCGGGTGTTTCCTTTGCAACTGAACCTTTAATTAAAGCAATTGGAGTTGGTGCGCTATTTAGTATTTGTGCCGGTGTTACAGCTGCTTTAAGTATTTTATTGGTTATCATTATTAAATATGGTGATCATTGGAGAGAAACTTATGACCTTGAAAAACTTTACGATATTGTTGATGCTTCTTAATTAACTCAAAAAATATTTATTCAAAAAGCTTTGTGTTCTATACATATTTTTTATAAACTCTAATATATTCTTAATTCATAATTTTTAATCATGATTTTTTAGGTGGTGGGGGAATAACACCAGTTTCAGGTTTAGTTAGATTCCCAGTATCATTGTTTTTGCTCATTTTCGTTTGTTCATCAAAATAAGCATCAAGGTTTACGTTTGCATGTTTTGTATTATTTTTCTGTGGGCGTGTTCTGCTTTGATTACTAACAACGCATTTTGATGCTTCATCGACAGTTTCAGCTACATCATCAGATTTAAAACTTGGTGCGGACACTTTTAATGGCAAATATTGGGGTGTATGGGTTAGTGGAATTTCAGGAAGTATTGGAACTTCACTATTGTTATCATAGGTAGATTTTGAATCTTGCGATTGTGGTGCAACATCAATTATGTGTCTTACATTTTCAAATTTACCCACTACTTCAGGAATACGATGTAGTAAACCATAACCAATATCACAACCTAGAATACCTTTACCACCCCATAAATATCCTGCTTTTAAAACAATTCTAACGGGTCTGACACAATCTGAATCATAATTATAAACGTATAAAACAACTTCATGATTATCACCATTCTTAGCATATTGACCTTGTAAAACTTTAGATAACAAATCTTCACCCCCAGTTGCAAGTAATCCATCTTGTGATTGAATAATATATTCGTCAGGCATGATACCTGCTACATATGCAGGTGAGCCTGGTGTAACACGTAAAACATGCCATGTGTAAAATCCTGTGCTTAAAGGAGTTAATTGTAATGATATACCTAATTTTGGTGTCCATGATAATGAACTTGAGCTTGAGTTTGAATCATTTAATTGATTTGAATCTATTGAAAGATTAACTTCCTCTAGACTTGGAACTGCTTCATTCGTTAATTCTTTTATTTCGTTCGCAGTTATAATTATATCCCTAACAACTGAACCTTTTGATGAAAATACAGTTAATGTAATATTATTACCTGTGACTTCAACTTCATGTTTTACAAAATTCATCATATTGGCATATCCAACATAACCAGTTGATGTATTCATTTCTAAATAAGCATTTATATCAGTGCCATTCAATGCCACTATAAAATCAAACCAGGATTCTAATCCATGTTTTGATCCAATTGAATTTGGTTCAACGGACAATATACGTAAACCTTGGCGTGATTCATCGATCTGTGAGTTGTGTCGACCTGTCACGTCACTAGAAAGTTGAGATTCAAGTGTACTGACTAATTTTTTTGCAAAACCAAACATATTAATGAATTGGTGTATGAATTTATAAAGATTGTGACTCTCTAATTCAAGTATTACCTTGATTCGATTTGATGTCACTTCTATACAGTTGTTTTCTTTGATCAACTCTAAAAAAATTTGAATTTCTTTGTGTAAATGCAACAATCAATTTTGTCGCGTTTGAAACATAATTTTTTCGAAATTTTAAAGTTTTTTCAAGAACTGTAGATATAATTAAACTCAGAGATTTACGCAAATATCTTACAACTAAACTCTCTTTTGTTTGATCTGAAATATATATGAATCATTTTTTTTGTCGTCAATTTAGTGTATTTTGTAAAACCATGAATAAGTTTGAAACAAAAGTATTAAAAATTGATCCAAATACTATTTCATTTGATAATGAAACAAATGAGATTAAAATTTCAGATCCAAACACAGAAAATGTGTTAAAAGAAGCATCGAAATTATTACACGAATCTCAGGTTGTCGGTTTTCCAACAGAGACAGTTTATGGATTGGGTGCATCAGCATTATCATCGACAGCAGTTAAAAGAATTTATGAAGCAAAAAATAGACCAGCCGATAATCCATTAATTTCACATATTTCATCAATTAACATGATCAAAGATATTTTCAAAACTGAAATTCCTGAAATTTATAAACCTTTAATATCCAAATTTTGGCCAGGACCATTAAGTATTGTTTTGCCAGTTACATCGTCATGTCCAATTTCATCAGTTGTTACTGCTGGACAAAATACATTTGCAGTTCGAATGCCTGAAGATAAAATTGCACGAGCATTAATTCAATATTCCAACTTACCATTGGCTGCACCATCAGCAAATGCATCAACTAGGCCATCACCTACAAAGGCAGAACATGTTTTAAGAGATTTAAATGGTAAAATTCCATTAATTATTGATGGTGGTCAATGTAATGTTGGACTAGAAAGTACAGTTGTTGATGGAACGGTATCACCACCAATGTTGTTGAGACCTGGAGGTGTTAGTTTAGAAGACATTACAAGTGTTGGGCATGGGTGGGAAAATGTTATACTAGGTAAAAAAACGGCAGGTCAATATGAAAAAGTTCGAACTCCAGGTATGAAATATAAGCACTATTCACCATCTGCAAAAGTTATACTTTTTGAAAATTTCAAAGACTCCATAGAGGCAATTTCAAAATATGAAAATGATCGTAATATCAGAGATGGATTGAAAGTTGCTGTTCTAAAATCAAGATTTTGGAATAAAGTACCAGAAAATATTGATACAGTTATTGAATTAGGTAAAACTGGTGATGAAATTCAACGTAATTTGTTTGCTGCTTTAAGAGATGCAGATGCTAAAAATGTTGATATAATTTATGTTGAAGGGATTGGAGAAGAATATCAAGGGTTGGCGATCATGAATAGATTATCTAAAGCTGCATCTGAAATTGTTAGCAAACAATAAAGAGGCATTGGTATTTGTAAGTAAAACCTAAGCTTACTTTAAATAGTTATTTTTTTTTGCTAAGCTTAAAAAAAACTTCTAACAGAAAAAAGATTTAAGATTTTTTTTATTATATAAAGTAAAGTAATAGTTAAAAATTTATTTATAATTCATCATGAGCCGCTTCTTCCTTAGCTTCTTCAGCAACCGGTGCTGCAGTTTCTTCAACGACAACAGTTTCTTCAACGATAACAGCATCTTCTTCATCAGCATCTTCTTCATCATCAAAAGCATCAATCTTTAAAGAACCCTTTTCTTTAATGAAATTTGCCATTGCTTCTAAAGTTCTTGCTTCTTCATAATAAATTGGATCAGAACCATCAGCAGGGAATAAAACTAAAGTTGGATAACCTTGAATTTCAACACCTTCAACATCATTAAGAGTATTATCTAATTCAGCAATAACAACATCTTTACCGGCATATTTTTCAGAAAGTTCTTCAAAAATTGGAGCCAGTTTTTTACAATGACCACACCATGGGGCATAATATTTAACGAAAACATCCTTCTTGGAATTAACAATTGCATCGTGTTCAGCACCAACAAGATGGTAGACACTTGATTCTTGAGTTTCTGGAATTGGTTCAGTTTTGACGATAGGTTCAATTTCACCGGCTTTGAATTTTTGAACAAATTGTGTAATGTCATTATTATCTAAAGGTTTTTCTTGTGGAATACCGTATTTTTTGTTGTGTTCAAGATCGTGGATAACGAACAATGGGAATTCTTCTTGCATATTTAAGTTTTGAGCATGCATACCATATTGAACAGCATCTAAACCAACAAAATTGATTTCACCTCTGTATTTCTTAGCAACTTTCTTAATGATTGGTTCAGCAGCATCACGTTCTTCCTTTGAAGTATAAAAGTAATACGCTAATGGTACATTTGATGAAGTATAAGCTTGATATGTTGAGCCATTAATTTCACCAAATAAAGGTTTTGATTCAACATCAATAAAATCAACTAACAATTCAAAATCATCACCAATATCTTCACCGTTATAAACAGAAGCATCTTCAACAGTTTCACCCTTTCTGAAAATAATAAAAGCTGGTTTCTTTCCAGATTGTGCATACTTTGAGACATAATCCTTATTAGAAGTTGTTGCAAAGGTGAAATATTCCTTATATTTGTCAGCAACTTGGTAAAATGTTTCATTAGCAGCTGATTTTTCAATACCTTCAGGGATGACTTGAAGAATGAAAGATTCAGATAATGAATCAAGTTTTGAATTTAAAGTTTCAGCATCATCAAAAGTTTGAACAGCAGGTAAGGTTAATTTTGACATATAAGAAATGATTGAATCTGAAACTCTTTGACCTGGGTAATCAGAAGCATTTGAAGTATCACCCTTGAAAACTTTTAAAGTTGGATAACCTCTGATTTCAAAATTTGCACATAAATCTCTTTCTTCAGTACAATCAATTTGAGCCAATTTAACATCAGGTACTGAATCAGATAAAGCATCAGCTGCTGCTGCAAATTCAGGACCTAATTTCTTACAATGACCACACCATGGTGCAAAGAATTCAGCTAAAACGTAAGGATTTTCAGCAACGAAATCTGCAAAAGTTGCTTCAGTAAGTTTAACAACAGCGGAATCTTCTGAGGCAACAGCTTCATCAGCTTGGACACCGAGAAGTGAGGAGATAGTGGCGTAGATAGCAAAGACGGCCTTCTTAGAGAATTGCATTGTGGATTGATATGTGGATGGACGTTAAAGAAAGAGACAGAAGAAAGCGGTGATATAGCGCAGAGCTGTTGTCACTCTATTTGACAAATTCATGTTCGATGCTGACACGTAAGCCTTCGACTGTTATGAGGGCAAATTTCAAATTTCAAATTTCAAATCAATAAACGGCACTCAAAAAATTCGATTGCTCGCCTACAATCGGCTAAACACCGAAAGCCGCTGCAGCAATGTCGTTCTATTACCCGTCTTTTTCCTTTTAGATTTCACCCAGTTTTCCTGTCTCATAACTTTTACATATTTGTTATCCAACAGATACCACCTCTTCCCATGAATGCAATCATGTACAATAGATTTATTTCAGTAATAAGTATATTGCAAGGTTTACTTTCTTTTGGCACATTAATATTATAGCCACAAACAATATTAAAAATGACTGGGCTTCTGATAAGCAAAAACAAATGTATTTGATGAAAGTTTATATTTAACGTTCCAGTTTCAATGGTTGTTTTTATTTTCATCTATTATATGTTAATAGTACACTGTAGCTGCATCAACTGAAAGAAGTAACAGAAACGGTGACTAAATTTTTATTTTAAACTGTGTTTTGAACTAAATCAGTTAAAAAGTCTTTATCTGCATTTGGGCATTTTATTATTTAAGTTGTTTAACATTCAAAATTTTCAGGAAAATGTAGAATGTAAGAAATTTTAGACATTAACAAAATTATTGGATATTCCCTTAGGCCCAATTTTTGTTACCAGGCTAGTTCATTTTTTCATACTCATTTCAACAAAATTTTATTTTTGATATGAGATCATAGTCAGGTTACGTCTTCATATTGTTTCTAATATTTGGATTAATTAGATTTTGAATAAAGAAAAGGTAAAAGAGATAAGCTGCCAAGGAATAGTGTTTACCATTATCATTTATTATGGTTTTATAATTATTTCATGTCTTCGTTATTATTATTGTTCTTGCATGTGCTCCACGAAAAGATGGTTTATTTGAAAGTGATGTAACATTTTTTTTATGCAACTTATTCAATTGCTACAATTGATTTTACTTGGGTTTATGGTTGTTATTATTATATTTGGAGATATATGTTACCAAAAAAAAAAGGTTAATAACTATGTTCACTGTAAAGTTATTTATAAGATTGAAAATGGTGAACTGTGTAATACAATTATTAAATTCAGATTAAGTGATACCTAGAAGCATTCAATTGAGAAGATGAAACTGATGCAAATGTCATTTCAAGAATCATGATTACTGAAATGCAGAGCTGCAATAATGAGACAACATGAACTAAAAAAGAAAGGCTCAAAGTTCTTAAATACTGAGGTGTTTTTATTAATTAGTTATTTATTGAATAAATATGTGGCCAGCACATGATATTATATAATAATCTACACCTGAAAACCAAAAACCACTAACGGTTACTCCTCAGTAACGGTTAACCATCTGCTTACGGTATGCTATTGTTATATTGTCGTCGGACTAAAAAAATGCCTTATGCATCACCAAAAAATCCGGATGTGTCAAAAACGAGAACAATGGTTTCTCGGAACTCCAAGAAAATATTTTCTGTTCTTTTTCTTTTTCTGTTTCCAGTCCACTTAATGCCCATTTAATGCCCTAGACCTTTTTCTGGTAGTAACCAGCTGGGGCTTTTTCTGTCTATTTGATATTAGTTTGGATATACTGGTGCTACTGTGGCTTATGTTCTGTTCAATGTGGTATATAACGTATCTAACTCGCTGAAGTTATCTTTCTAACTTTTCAGCATCACTACCAAGCCTAACCTACCATCACCTAAATGTCAAAGATTAGTGATACACAAGAAACACAACACCAAACTGATTATAATTCGGATAATGATTCAAATGTTTCCAAAAAAAGCTATTTAAAAACTCCAAAGAATGAAATCATCATCGCTGGTGATGTAGATGAAGCAATGGGATATGCCATCGATGCAGAAGGTGAATATGTTGAATTAACTCCTTCACAAGAAAGAAAGTTATTATTAAAAATTGATTTAGTCTTATTACCTTTAATTTGTTTACTTTACACAATTCAATATATGGATAAAATTTCAATTAGTTTTGCTGCAATTATGGGATTGCGGGAATATTATGACATGCATGGTAATCAATATTCTTGGTGTGGTTCTGCATTTTATTTGGGTTATTTAGTATTTGAATTTCCAATGAGTTTAGCTTTACAAAAATTTCCAGTTTCTAAGTTTGTTTCAATAGTTGTTATTTTATGGGGGGTAATTATTTGTTTGCATGTAGTTCCATCACATTATGCTGGTTTTGTTACCTTGAGAACCGTATTAGGAATTTTAGAATCTGCTGTCACTCCTGCTATGGTTATTATTACAGGTCAATGGTATAAAGCTGATGAACAATTTTTAAGAACTGCAATTTGGTTTTCCTTTAATGGTGTTGGTGTTATTTTTGGTAGTGCAATTGCTTATGGTTTGGATATAAGAGAAGGTTCTTATACAATGGAAGCTTGGAAAGTTTTATTTATTGTTATTGGTTGCATGACAATAGCAATAGGTATCGCTTTTATTTTTCATATTCCTGATATTCCTGTTAAGGCATGGTTTCTTACTTCAGTGGAAAGAAAACAAGTTGTTTTAAGAATTAAATCAAACCAACAAGGTTTTGGTAATAAACATTTTAAATTTTATCAATTTAAAGAAGCACTTTTGGATATTAATACTTGGATCTTCTTTTTCTTTTCAATTGCGTTTCAAATTCCTAATGGTTCATTAACAAATTTTGCATCAATTTTGTTTAATGAGACTTTTGGATATTCAGAAACTGATTCACTTTTGATGAATATGATTGCAGGTGCTGTCTGTTTTGTAGGTGGTATATTCTTTTGTTGGACTAGAGTGTGGTTTAAACATAAGTTAGCAATTGCAACTGGTATTGTTACATTAAGTTTAATTGCTTCATGTATGCTTGCATTTGCAAAACAAAATCCACATGCAAGAATAGCTGGTTATTATATTTATAATCTTTGTCCAGTTGGTATGATCTGTTGTTTATCTTGTTTTACGTCGAATGTTGCAGGTCATACAAAAAAGATTACCGTTAATGCAATCTATTTAATTGGTTATTCAGTTGGTAATTTAATTGGACCTCAAACTTTTATTGATTCTCAAGCACCTGAATACAGAGGTGGTGAAATCGCAATTGTTGTTTCACTAGCTGCATCAACTGTTTTAATTGCCTGGATTTATTATAATTATTGGTCCGAAAATTTGAGAAGAGAAAAGTTAGCAAACGAAGGAAAATTTGATTCCATTAAATTTGATAATTTCGAATTTGCTGATCTTACTGATAAAGAAAATCTTTACTTCAGATATACCCTTTGATGACATTTTATTGTGTTTTGTTTTGTTTTTTGTATTCTATTTTATTTCCTTTGATTTTATTTTGTAAGTGATACTTTGTACATATAATGATGTTAACTTTGTATGATTTTCCTTTTAATTTCTTCTTGCAAATGAGTTCAATATTCTGCTTTGCCCAAAATTAGAAAATTTTCTTTTTCAGAGAAGTTAGTTGTTGACTTGATTATAGAAATTTTTACTATTATCATACAAAGGTCTATTTACAGTTTTTTATTCAATAAAATAAACAATTTAATGCATGAAATGAAGAACACTGATATTAATTATCATTTGTTAAATTGCAACCTACAAGTACGTCGATTTATTAATAAGTTCCAAGCGGGTTTTGAACGAACACAGGAAATTTTTACTATTATTGCTATAATGCATTGATTTTCAAAGCTACGTCTATGATAATTTAGAGAAGTTAGTAGTTCAAATAACGTAAAACCTAAGCTAAATAAAGTAAAGAAATTACACAACTATTATTCATATATAGTGCGTATTATAATAAAATAAATATCAGATAAGATATAAGAGAAGGAGATAGGTAAATGAGCAATATTTATTTCAACATAGATTTAAAAGAAAAAATTGATGGTTTTTGGTTAGGCAATGCCTTCTGAAATAAAAAATTCGTAATTATAGAATATAACATTTAGTAACCAATATCTTAAATGTAATTTTGTGAATTCAATTGTGAATAATAATTAATCAAATAGTTTTTTTCAAAAGTCTAATTAACAAACCTTTTGTAGAGTTCCATGACTGAATATTAAGAATATTTACGTAAACAATAAATAATAAAAAATAGAAATTTAACTTAAAATTTGAAATTAGGAATAAACTCTATTGATTTTTTGTTAAAAAGCTTATCAATTTGGATATATTACGTAAGCCAAAATCATAAACATATATTAATGGTAAGAAATATATTTTCAACAGTTGGAGGGATGGCCGAGTGGTCTAAGGCGGCAGACTTAAGATCTGTTGGGCGTATGTCCGCGCGAGTTCGAACCTCGCTTCCTTCAATAATTTTTTATTTTTTTTATTGTCAGTGCTGTTTAGTTAAGTCCTTGATTTTTGGCGATTACAAGTTAAATTAATTTAAATCCATTAAATGTTTAGTGAGGAAAATTGAAAATTCAAACTCAGCTCGAACCTAACGTTATTTTCGATTTAACTCCATATAATATTTGTGTTGTCATTTTCCTTTTTTCTTCTTCCGCCGTTTGTTTCTTTGGCTTTTATGCATGGCTGATCTTAATTAAAATCCGATACAGGATATTAAATTTAAATTAACTTAAATAACAAGAAATTTCAACATATTTATTTATTTGTTTAATTATTTTCGTTTAATATTTATGATAGAGACAAGACAATCGATTAACATAATTAGGTCAATCAAAAAATCTAAAATATTTCAAAAGGCAACAAAATATACATCTACGATCAAAATTAAAATGGAAGCGTCAGAATCAGCATCTCTTGAAACAGCTACCGCTGCCGCTGCTACAGCTGCCACAACAGCTGCTTCTGATCTTGGTTTAAATCATAAAAAACCTAAATCTCCAACAGGTGCCAAATTGTCTGAAATATCACCTAAATTATTCCCACTTTCAATTAGTGAAAGTTTTAAAGATTATTGGAATAATAAACCAATGCTTGAAGTTCAAGATGAATTATTATCAACGTTACCATTTTATCCAAAACCATCATTAAAACATTCATCTGAAGTAATTAATTTTAGAAGTTCAAACTCATTGGTTTTCCCTGATATAAATGAATTTCATGTTAAGCCAATAGATCAAACATGGAATGCCAAAAATGCTAAACATTTAGTTATAATTCATGGATATGGAGCAGGATTGGGATTTTTTATTAAAAATATTGAATCAATCGCAGAAAAACATCCTGATTGGCATATTCATGCAATTGATTTACCAGGTTATGGATGTTCAAGTAGAGTTCAATTTCCATTTAAAATACCTAATGAAAATCATCAAACTGTTGAAAAATTATTTACAATTCCATTACGTGATTGGTATTTATCAAATGGAATTGATGAAAATAATTCAATTACAGTTGCACATTCAATGGGTGGTTATCTTTCATTATTGTTACAAATTAATGAAGTTAATGGTAATAAATTTATAAATAAGGAAGAATTTGAATTTTTAAAATCTAGATTTGGGTGCAACTCAGATCTGCAAAAAAGATATGAAAATCAATTAAATGAATTATCAAAATCTAATTCTAAGCCGTATAAATTTTGGGACACATTAGTTTTAGTTTCCCCAGGTGGTATTTATTCAGAAAGATTACCAGATGATACTGGTCATATACCAACATGGTTTGTTAAATTATGGAATAGGAATATTTCACCATTTTCATTAGTCAGAAATTCAGGACCATTAGGCTCATTGTTTGTTAGTGGTTGGACAAGTAGAAGATTTTCAATTTCAAGTTTATTTAATAATGAAAATTATAAATTATTTCATAATTATGCATATTCAATTTTTAACGCAAAGGGTAGTGGTGAATATATGTTGAATTATTTATTAGCTCCAGGTGGTATACCAAGACATCCGTTAGTTGATAGAATTGAAGAAATTAAAAATCATTCAAATAAAACTGTTTGGTTATATGGTGGTAATGATTGGATGGATCCAAGAGGTGGATTAAAATCCTGCGAAAAATTAAAAAATGCAAGTTTAGAAATTGTTCCAAATGCTGGTCACCATATTTATCTGGATAATTTTAAAAAATTTAATGAAATTATAAGCAGAGAAATGAGTTTATTTGAAAAAAAACATTAAATATATGTTTGTGTATATATGTATAATTACTAAAGATGTAACGTTAATTAATAGATAATGATTTAAAAATTAATCCTTTTTTTTACATATTGAAAAAGTGTCTTCTTTTTTATTATAATAAGAAAGACAAAGAAAAAAAAGATCATTATACAAGAGTAACCATAAATAAGTGCTTGGAAAAAAAAACATAGAGGATCATTAAAAAAGATTAGAAGATATTTAAAAAAAGAGACATATAAAAAACAGGATGAAACAAAATTAAATTATTAGTGTTATGTTGACGATGATTATCACTATTATTATCATTACTATTATTTAGATTATTGATTATTATCATATAATTGATCAACTTCATCCTTAACACTTTCCAGAATTTTCTTTCTTTGTAATTTTTGAGCAGATGTAACAAAGCCACTTTCTGGAGTCCATTCGTTATCAACTATAACACAACCTAAAATTAATTCAATACCACTCAAACCACCAGCTTTACCAGTTTCTAAAATTGATTTTGTTAATTCATGAAGTAATTTTTTATTGTTTAAAAATTTAGCAATTTGAATATCATCAATTGATTTAGCAGATTTATCTAAACCTAATTTTAAAATCAATTCCTTTAATGGAACTTCATTTGGTAAAACAATACCAATGGGTTTGACTTTATTTTCATCTGCATAACAACAAATATTTAATACATATTTATTTGATCTGTAAATAGATTCAATTTTTTCTAATGCAATATATTCACCATTAAGAGTTTTAACTAAATTTTTCTTACGATCAATAATTTTAAGTGCACCAGTTGAAGTCCATTCACCAATATCACCGGTACTAAACCATCCTTTTTCATATTCAAAAGCTTTTTTAGTTTCTTCAGGATTTTTATAGTATTCTTTTAAAACTGGTAAACCAGTAATCAAAACCTCACCTTGATTATTTTTAGCAAAATAACCAGCATCAGGAACATCAATTAACTTAACAGTAATAGAACCAACTAAAGAACCAGCAACATCATATTCAAACTTTTCAGGCAATAAAACACAAGTATTTGCACAAGTTTCAGTTAAACCATAACCAATTAACATTGGACCAATTGTATTAGTTAGGAATCTTTGAGTTTCACCATTAAGTGGAGAACCACCATTTAACATTAATCTTATATTACCACCAGTTGCAGCCTTAATTTTTTTAAAAATTAAATTATCAACTAAAGAAGGGATCACTGGGATATGATATTTTTTAGAAGTTAATTTTGCATTATAAGCAGCCCAGAAAACTTTTTGAGTTGTTGCAGGTTGTTTTTCGATTTGAGATAGAATTCCCTTTTTAACAGCTTCCCAAACAGCTGCAACACCAACCATAATAGTTGGTCTGAAAGTTTTCATATCACCTTCACAATTTCTACATGAAGCATCAGTTAAAGTTTTAACATTAGCATAACCTGTAATACCACCCCAATATAAAACCATCAATTCAAAGACTAATTCAAAAATATGAGCTAAGGGTAAAAATGCAATAACTCTGTTATTTTCACCAACAGTTGAATTAGGAATATTTTCACTAACACCTCCAATACCTGCAACAATATTTTCATGAGATAAAACAACACCCTTTGGAGGACCGGTTGAACCTGAAGTATACATAATACAAGCCAGATCTTTTGGTTTTGGAGGATGTACATCAATTGTTGAATCATTTTCTTTACCTAATTGAACGACTTCATTTACCGAATAAAATTTAATATCAGGTCTAATTTTTTTAATTTCATTAACTGCATCCATTGCATTTTTATACAATAAACCATCAAATCTTTTATCATTTTCATTTAAATCTTCGGAATGAATAATGAATTTAACATCCTTAGCAGATTTTAGAGGATTGATTAATTTAACTAGTAAATCATTATCAGTGAAAATAGCAGTTGAACCTGTTTGAACTAAAGAGTGAGTTAAACCTTCTTCACCTAGAGAATCATAAGCTGTAACAATTGGAATGGATTGAGTGTGAGCAGCAAGTAAACTTCTCATCCAAATTGGAGAAGTGGCAGCAAAGAGATGTAATTTATCAGTTACAGAATGATTCAGACCAATTTTAACTAAACCTTTACCATAATGATTAATTAAAATTTGTAAATCACCAAAGGTAATATATTTATAATCAGATTTTTCGTAATATAACCATTTTTTATCAACGACAACTTCTTCGCCGTCAATAATTTTGGTAACTTTTTTAGTTTCCGAATGAATTTCAATTAGATCTCTCCAACCTTGACATTTTCTTTTTTTACCATGTTTTTCAACAGTTTCATTGAAGAATTCGTAAATGGTTGAACAAGTATAACCAGTAGGCTTTGAGACAGCACCAGCCTTATTTTTGATATTTCTTCTTGGTGCAGTTTCACCAGGTTTGGCATCACCGACAGGGACGTTTAGTAAAGCCATTATTGTACGTTAATGTAATTTAAGTTAAGATAAAAGCTTTAGTTTTTATTGAGTTGTAATAATAGGTGATTTGTTAAGAAATATATCAATAGATTGAATTGTATTGTAGCAACAGTAATAAGGTTTATGAAAGTTTTTTTTCTGTTTGTTTGTTTTTTCGTTTGTGACAGAATTTGATGTCAACTAGAATTGTGTGTAGCCAAGAAGTATACAGTATACTATCAAAGTTTAGGCGGATAAACGAAGACACTTAATTGAATCCAAATTGTCACCTGAGCGTTTCTCGTACTCAGGAAGGCAAACCATATAGATGAGGTAATAGAGGAGGACTGCAGAATCCAGGATCCACTCGGTGACTGCGGGTGTAACACAACGTTGGGTGGGGAGTAGACCAGCCCGAGCTGAAACTCATGTGCAGATTAGATGCAGGTGTGCAGCCGTATTTTTTCGCTTTGTTTCTTTCGGGTTCTTTTTGTTTCTGCGCTCGCGTGCGTCTTGTTGGGTGCAGTTTCGGGGCCAACAATCTTCCGCAGGCGCAGCAAGCGGGGTAGGGACAGGTTCCGACGGCGGTCAACGGGGGTGCGTGGACGATCGACGGTAGGTGGAATGTTCGTCGACCGACGCAGATTATATCTAGCGGACGATCGACGCTGGTTCTTTTTATTTTTTATTTTTTCTTCTTTTGTTCTTTACCCGATCTTGTTATGACAGCTTCTATTAGAGGGTCTAGATTTTGCCTGTGATGTGATGTTGTTTTTTTATTTTTTTTTTGCCACCTAAGGTCAACACCATCTAATAGTTATCTATTGTTTCTGTCGTTTCTCTTTTTATTTCTCTGCTTCCATTTTCCTTCCCCTCGCATCTCTGCCATATCCATTCCTCTGTTCACTTATCATCCTAGACCCAACTTACCATACATTTATATTTTTTTGATTGCTTTTTTGTTTAGAAAATGGGAAACTCACCCAGTAGAAATGATTTAAATTCATCTAGTTCAAATAATAATAATAGTAATTCAAATAACAATTCCACTTCGTCTACCTCTTTACTGGTTTCCCAAGATGATCCTGACCCATTGCCCATACAGTCGACGTCCCTGTTACCGACCTCGATATCTCATTCTCCATCTTCCGAATCTTCTTCGGATTTAGATTCTTGTTTTACTTCAACTTCCGTTTCAAATTCAATAGCTTCTTCTTCATATTCAACTAATTTATCAACTTCAAAACCCTTCATTTCCAACAGTCTTTATCCCATTGAAGAAATTTCAACCATAAGTAAATCTCCAAATTTCCCCTCTCCTTCATTATCATCTTCCCCGTCTCCACTTTCTTCTCCTTCTTCTGTCCCTTCAACTGAGTTACAGTTCAATTTGGATTTAGAGAAACCTCCAATCAATTCTCAATCTATATCAACACCTTCACCCCCACCTCCAAAAAGTTTGCAAAATTTAAAAATCAAGCAACCCCCCCCGAAGAATAAATCTTCTTCAAGAGCTTCTTCAAAGTCTTCCTTTTCTACATTGCCTTCATCAAAGGCTCCATCTTTAACAAAGTCATCATCGTCATCATCATCCAAATCATCCAAATCAACTTCGCTTCCTTCAAATATTGATGTTGATTCGATTATTGAAAAGTTAGTCACATTAGGTTTATCCAAGAAAAAACCATCTAAATTGTTTGATTTAACAAATGAAGAATTACGTTATATTTGTGCAAAATCTCGTAATATCTTAATGTCTCAACCAATGTTATTAGAATTAGCTGCACCTGTTAAAATTGTAGGTGATATTCATGGTCAATTTACTGATTTATTAAGAATTTTCAAATTATGTGGTTTTCCCCCAAACTCAAATTATCTTTTCATGGGTGATTATGTTGATAGAGGTAAACAATCCTTAGAAACAATTGTTTTACTTTTATGTTTAAAAATTAAATATCCTGAAAATTTCTTTTTACTAAGAGGGAATCATGAAACTGCTGAAATTACTAAAATTTATGGTTTTTATGATGAATGTAAAAGAAGAACTTTAAATGGTGTTAAAACTTGGAAATTATTTGTTGATGTTTTCAATTGTTTCCCAGTTGCTGCCACAATTGCTGATAGAATTTTTTGTGTTCATGGTGGTTTATCTCCAAATTTAAAAGATTTAAATCAAATCAAAAAAATTCAAAGACCAACAGATATACCGGATGAAGGTTTATTAGCTGATTTATTATGGTCTGATCCTCAAGATACTAATACTAATTCAAATACTGATTGGAAACAAAATGATAGAGGTGTTTCTTATTGTTTTAATAAATCAGTTGTTAAAAATTTCTGTGAAAAATTTAATTTTGATTTAATTGCAAGAGGTCACATGGTTGTTGAACAAGGTTATGAATTTTATTCAAATAGAAAATTAGTAACCATTTTTTCGGCACCTAATTATTGTGGTGAGTTTAAAAATTGGGGGGCTGTTATGAATGTTGATAAAAAATTAATGTGTAGTTTTGAATTATTAAAACCAAAAGAATTAAAAAAGTGATATCAAGGACTAAATTAAATTAAAGTAAAGAAGAAGAAGAAGAAGAAGAAGATGAAAGAAGAAGGAAGAAACTTTTATTATACCTAGCATTTTCTTTTTATTATTGTGATGTTCTTTTTTATTTATTTATTCAGATTTATCTAAATCTGTTGGTTTTTCCAATGGCGCTTTCCGTTTTTATTTTACGTTTTACGTTTATAGTTTTATATTAGCAATTTATGTGTTATGCTTAATTTTATTATTTCTTAAGTTTATATATACGTACAGCATAATTTTTTCTTTCATTTATTTAATAATGTTATTTATTACATAGAGCTAAAAAATACTATAAATAGCTATAAATTTACAAATCTGATTTAATATAATCTAAATAAATATATTTGATTGATTAACAATCAGGGTCAGTTGGACCAAAGAATTCCATATTAATATTCTTAATACCATTATTTTCAAAATAGGTTTTGAATTCATGCATATAACCAACAGGACCTAATAAATATACATCATGAGAATCATTTTTGATGTGTGATAATTGTGCAGTTTCTAATCTTTCACCATTTGCAGAAACAAAATTATCTAATTTGAAGTTAGAATTAGATTCTGCTAATTTTTCAAAATGTTCTCTAAATGCTTCAGATTCAACTTTTCTATTTGAGTAGAAAAGTTCAACATTTTTACCATCTTTTAAAGCTTCATTAATAATTGTGATCATTGGTGTTATACCAATACCACCTGCTAAAACTGAAATATTTGGCTTTTCAGTTTTATTATAAGTCATTGTACCGACTGGTGCATGAACTGGAACAACATCACCGACTTTTAATATATTATTAATATAATCAGAAACTTTACCAATATTTCTAACAGATATTCTATATTCATTGTTAACTAAATCATTTGAAATTGAATATTCCCTTGGTAAAAGTGTTGGATCACTTGGATCTTTAACATCCCATTTAAATGAAATGTATTCACCTGGAACAATAGATTTTAAAATAGTACCATCACAAGGTGTTAAATAAACAGATGTAACATCTTCTGCTTCCTTTTCAATTTTAACAACTTTAAAATCTTTGAAATCTTCCCATTGTAAAGTTTTATAAACATTTGCTTCTGCATTAATTAAAGTTTGCGCTAAATTACCATAAGCTTTTGTTAAAACATTGACAAAATTTTCATCTGCTGCAGGCCCTAAAACTTGTTTAAATGCATGAATTAAACTTGCACCGACAACACTATATTGGTCTGGTTTAATACCTAAACCACAGTGTTTTAAAACAATTTGATTAACAAATCCACTAATTGGTGTTAAATCATTTAAATGTAAAATGTATTGATATAATGAAAATGCTAAAACTTTTGGTTGTCTACCAGTTTTTTGATTAGTCATATTAAAATATGATTTAACTTCTGGGTATGTTTGGAACATATAGTTATACATGGTTGATGTAACTGTAACACCATGTTCCTTAACTACAGGTGCTAAACTTTGTAAATATGAAATTTCTGAAGTTGTTAATGGTATAATTTTGAAGAGTTGTTTTGCTGACATGGTTATCTAATTGATTTTTTGTTTGTTGCTTTGTACAGGCTAAGTTGGATTAGAGAATGGAGAGAGAAGAGTAATAAGTACATTTCTTTACCTTTTATATTGTTTTTAAGAAGGTTACGAAATATAAGCAAATTCCGACATATTAGCCATGCTATTGATACGAGATACTAGTGCAAGGTATTAAAGTACAATAATTCGCAAAAAAACAATAAAAACGCAGGTAGTTTGGGTTTTCGAAGGTTACATGTACGAACATGATCATCAACTCCGAAAAAATGCTGACATTTACAAATAACATCCGTTACCATTAATTCTCGCTATTGTTTTCAGGGGAGAATCATGCAACACTTGGTGAGATTGCCTCTTATCGCAGCAGAGCCCGACCGCCGCCATTTCGGTTGCTCCCCCGTACTGCCGCTTGGGCACGTTTCGCGATGGGCATTAGCTTTTCCAGGCTCTGGGGGTCGGGGTATGGTTGGTGTGGGGACGTCGACGATTCGAATCTGCATGGGCGCAGTTATTGTTTTCTTTCTTTTTTTTTATCCTGTTTGTTTCTACATTTATTTTACACTGTTATATAATAAGAATAATAGTAATAGTAATAGTAATAGTAATTGTAATAATAATAGTAATTGTAATAGTCATAGTCATAGTAACAGTCATAGTAACTGCCATGGTAACAGTCATAGTAACAGTAATAAACACAATATTATTTAATAGGTTAGTAAATGATTATGCTTCTTAGCATAATGCCCACATGACTTTTTGGTTGTCGCATTTGGAGTTATCAGAAGCCTGTTCTTCATATCACTTGCTAACTGTATTATCTTTTCACCTTCATTCATTTGAATTGTTGTAGTCATATTTGAATGCTGAGTATCTGTCTTTTCTATTGCATGTGATGCTATACCTGGAATTTCCATAGCTGCTGATGATTGAACGGTAAATTCAATTCCATCATTTGCATCTTGGAAACGATCATCATTATTATCATCTTGTTGTTGTTCGTGCTCGTGTTCGTTTTCTTGTTGCTCTTCGTCTTCAATTTCTACAAAACATCCTTCATTTGAATCTTCATGAATGCATATTTCCAAATTTTGAAATGTTTCATCGTTAAACAAATCAAAAAGTGCCCATCTTGATTCAGGTTTTGGATCTGTTAATCTCCATGCAATACGTGCAACTTGTGATGATGGGAATTTTTTAGCAAATTTATATTCACTACCAGGTCCTGGATTTTTACCAAACCCAAGCATACTAATACTAGAAGAAGACACCCCAATTGAATTGGAACGTAATACTCCCTGATTTATTGAAGAAGTTGAACTTGATGTTGAATTAGTTCTTCCCCTCAAACCAAAATTTTCATTATGTTCGTTTTCAGTATTCGAAGAATGGAAATGCTGTTCATTTATATGATGGCCATTCGCTGAATTACTACTTGTTGGTAAAGAAATTGAATTTGCAATATTACTGTTAGTATTTGATGAACGTGCTAATGCAGCAGATGATGGGGTTGTATGTGTATGCCCTTGAATTGTTGGAATTCTTGAAATTGGAGTTGATGGGGGTCCAGCTTTTGACTCTAATAATGGTGTATTTTTAGTTGGAGTTAATTGTGGAGATTTACCAACTAAATTTGATATTAATTTATCCTTTCTAAAATTTGAATTACGTGTACAAAATTTTTCATATGACATTTCAAAATCTCTATAGTCTTGACATTTTTTATCACTTTCTAAAAATGGAATATTTTGATAAAATATAACAAATAAAATCATACCTAATGACCAATAATCCATTAAAAATGGATTATAAGGAGTTCTCTTTGATCTTTCAATAGTATTTAAAATTTGAACTTCAGGTGGTTGATAAGGTGGTGAACCAACTAATTGAGTTGTCATTGCAATTGATGAATGGAAATCACCAGGTATTTCATGTCCATAATCAGAAACTCCAAAATCAGTTAATTTAACAATACCATTTGCATCTAATAAAACATTTTCGGGTTTTAAATCTCTATGAACAACATCATGATCATGCATAAATTTTAAACCAAATGCAATTTGCTTGAAAACACATAATTTTTCACTTGGTTTTGATGTTAACCAAGATCTTTTTTCAATTAATGAAAATAAATCAGTTTTACATAAATCCAAGATTAACCCCCAACCACCACTAATTTCTTGTGGAAATGGTATATGAGGAATTCTAACTAATGATAAACAATTAACAACATGATAACCAGTTGAAATATTCTTATGAATAATAAATTCCTTTGCAGCTCTTGAATAAAATTCATTTGCTTTTTCATCTCTAAATAAAATCAGCTTTTTTAATGCATAAACATCTTTTACACTACCTCTTTTATTAATTTTCTTAATTGAAGCAGATGCACCTGTACCAATATTTTTCTCATTTGGAGTAATTTGAAAAGTATCTGTTAATAAAGGATTATTTTCTCTAAAACTTTCAGGTAAATAATCATTTGGATCAGCAATTGGTTTTGGTAATTCATTATTTGCATCTTCAATTGCACCATCAATTGTAAAAGTTCTTGTTCCTAACATTTTGCTGTTTGCTGAAGGTGAAGGTACATTATTTAAACCGTAAGGATTGTAAGTCATTTTTTTAGTTGGTTTTGGAATATCATCAATTGAAGGTAAACCTGCTTTTGCATCATTTAAAGATTTTTGGATTTCTTCCTTTGATAAATGAACTGGAGTTGGTGGGTCAATTGGTGTTGAATGTTTACTATTGGTATCTTTATGTAGAATTGAAGAGACATTTAATTTCAATTCAGATCTACTTTTATTAATTTGCTTCGGTGGAATTGTTGTAGATGTACCTGATGACGTAGTATTTAACTTTGTTGCAGAGTTCGATCTTGAACCGGTTGGAGATGATGAGTTACTTCCTGATGATTTATGATGAATATGATCTTTTAATTTACTCAAGAATCGATGCGATGAATCATCTTTATCTTTATGGTTAAGCTTTGGAAATGATGGCATGATTATATGTTTTATAGAGATAGATTTTGAGATAGAAAAAAAACAGGATAAAGAAGAAACAACACTTCACTTATGGGGAATAAGAAATAGCACACTGATATTTGTTAGTGGAAAGGATAGTAGAAAGAACACAGCTGGATATTGAGTGGAGAAACACACAGCACATGTTTTCCCAGAACAAAGAATAACACCGAAAATTCGATGAATGGCAATTGCCAATTTCAAGTTTTTGCAATTTCTGCATTTTTTTCTTCTTTTCTACAAAGTAGCTAATATATACGTCATTCACGCTTCTTAGAAGCACCACTTCCTACTTCTTCAAGCTGTTCAAACGGGCCTGGAGCTCATCTTCATCATCATGCCCCCCACCAGAGACACCAAAATCACCCATTGCAACGGCCGTACGAGCTGGAACGGACTCGGCAGCATTAGAATTGGCAATTCCCCCATTGGAAACAGTCAATCCATCTAGTTTATTGTTCAAACCAATTCCAATTTCATCCAATACCTGACTAACAACTTGATCAATTTCTTCTTCATCTTCCTCATCAATTTCGTCATCCATCAAATCATCCATCACATCATCAACCATTTCTTGCTTTTGATCCATCATATCCATACTTCTTTGGAAATCATTAGAAATTTTGCTTAATTGTGAGATGTTTAAATGTCCTGCGTTTAATCCGTTAAGTATTCTTGTAGCGTTAGCCATGGAATTTGTCATTTCATTTGAACTTCTAATGGTTTGTAATCTAAGTGAAATTGCTTGAATTTGCATCTTCATTTTATCAAATTTTTCCATTTGTTTCCTAGTTCTAATTAAATCTCTTGCTTGGATATTCATAGTTTTATTCTGTCCATCCTTAGCAGATTTCTTGATATCAGAAATCAATTTTTTTTCTTGCTGTTGTAATTTTGCCTTCTCCCTTTCTAGTTCTCTCTGTGTGCGTTCAAGTTGTCTCTGATTCTTGCGCAACTGTTCTTGAGGCGTCAGTCTCTTACCAAACATCCATTGGAACATCGTGATAATCTATTAATGTTCTCTCCAAAAGCTAGTGGGAACAACCAACACCAAACAACAGTACCAACAATAACAACCCACCACCAAGAACCAGTAAAGTAATGTACTGGCTTTACTTCTTATCGCATTTTCTACGAAGAAATCAAAGAAAAACATCGGCGTCGGTCGTCGCAGAACTTTTCCGTTGATTTTTTCTTTTTTTGTTTTTTTTAGTCCTCGTCGATTTTCTTTGGTTTTTCTACATGAATTTTCAATCAAATTAATTGTGAAAGAAATGTGAATTTGTGTTAAAATCAGACATCATCTTTGTAGATCCATAGTAGATCACATTGCATTACATTACATCGCATAACACCACGTCACATCAAATCACATCATACAATGCTTTATGAATTAATTGCTATTGCTCGTGTCTCTAATCCAGTTCATGTTCACACAGAAGCTAAAGCGCTTGCTTCAACTATAGGGAAATTAGTTATTAATAACAAAGGTGTTGTTCGTGAAGTTGTTTCATTGGGTTTTCGTCCACTTCCAAAAATTATGACAAAAGCTGGTGACCAACATTTTCAAGGTTCTCAGTTTTTAATGCTTTTTGACTCTTCAAGTGCTGTACAGAGAGAAATTATTCGTTCTTTGAAAAATGATCCAAGAGTTATTAGAGTTAATATTTTAAAAGTTGATGATAAAGTTAATTTAAACCCGGGAAGTTCTTACACTAAAGCTCTTCAAGCTATGTCTCAATCTAAGTAATCAACCTATTTAAATTATACCTGTATATATACGCTAATTTATAAAAAATGAAAATATAAAAACAACAATATCAATAGTTGAGTAATAAATGAATGGTTTATTTTTTGTGTTCTAATACATTATTATTATTATTATTATTGTTGTTATTAAATAATATGGATTTACTTAATATAGATGATGAAACATTTTGTAATATTGGAGAACTAGAAGTTAAAGGTCGTGGTAATGCAACCAATTTATTTAATTTTACTTCGTTATCTCTAATTTCACGTTCCTTCTCCAATAATATTGATTGTGTTTCATTTTCTTGCGATATATGATCTAGTCTAACAGCAATTGAAGCATTAGTCAATAACTTATTTTCATCTCCAAATGCTATTTGCTTTTGTTGTTTATCACTTTCTTCTTCTTTCGATTTTAAGTCTGATTCATGTACATAAATTGGTTCATTAAGCTTTGGTTGATAAAATGCGTTCAGTATAGATGGGCTAAAGAATGAGATACCAATACCTGTATTAGTATTTTTTTCTTTAATATCTACTATATTTTCTTCTTCTTTATTTATTGATGCGTTTTGTATATCTAGTTTTTCTCTAATTTTTTGTTTACTTTGCTTTTCTTGTTGAAATACACCCAGTAATTCAGGCATATGATCACTTATTTTAGTTCTGATTAAATCATTATCATCATTGAATATTTCTTTTGCACTTACTTTACTAACTGCAATTTTTGAAGATCCCTCTTGTGATGTTCCTTTTACTTCCTCTTCATTCACCAATGTTTGATCAGTTTCTGTACTATTAATACTATTAGGTATATTTGATTTATGATTATTAGGATCAATTGAGGTATCTTCATTATATAATGATGGGGATTTCAGTTCTGGAATTTTCGCAGATGATGTAAATATTCCAGATTTTTTAGATTTTAAAGACTTGTTACTTTCATTATCTTTTGAAACTGCCTTACGTTTCATACTATCAAACATCTTTTCAACATCTCCAACAATAGCAACTGTTTCCCATAATCCAACAGTATCCTTATTTGAAACTGCATTATTCAATTGATTTAATAAATTATTAACAAATATTTTATAATTTTTAATAACTTCTTTATCAATTAAGAATGGATCCAAAGTAACTAATTTTTTCAATTCAGATCCAATGATTGTCAATTTTGCTCTTGAATAACCAATTGTGACCTTTTCATCTAATTCCTTGGCCATTTTAACAAGTCTCATTGTTAATTCAATTAAAATTGTTCCTGCATCAGTAATGACTTTTGTTGGATTAGATCTTGTAAGTTTTCTGGCTCTTGCAACACTTCTTTTAATTTCCGGCTTAATATTTGATAATAAATCTCTGACTGAATTGGATTTTTCTAAAACTCTTTTGGCTAATTTCCCTTGAATTTCCGAATTATTGTTACTCTTATTATTATTAATTTTTTCGCTTTGGTTATTAACTTCAATTGTAAAATCAAGTGTATGAAATTCCCATTGATCCAATTGAGCTTCTATTTTTTCTAAATCTCTTAAGACAGTGAGGGAGTCAATACACCATTGTTTCAATTCATTGTCATGTATATCATCAATATATTCAACCAATGTATCCGATAGTTCTTTGTTCTTGTTTAAGTCAGGGGAATGTAATAAATCAATTAAAGGATCCGAATAACTATGTACAATTGATTTGCCTTTGTGTTTATCATTTTTGAACCCCTGTACTAAACTTGTCATCGTCCTTCAAAAAGCAAATCCAATAAATTAACAAGGTATATAGTTCAATTTATTTATTATCATCAATCAACAATATTAGAGGTTTACTCAAAATTCCTTCTTTCTCTGTTGTGGGCTATTTCTGAAATTTGTGGCTGGTGAGAAAAATGGCGTTGTGTGGCTGGTGCACATGTTTTCTTAAAAGATTTTACAGGTTTCGTTTCTACTTTGGTGTTATTCCAAAGGGGAGTTTTTTGTTCTTTGAAAAGTTATTAAGTGTAATTGTCCAATGTCTGAAGAAAAGGAAATCAAGTCTATTGAATCTGTTGAAACCACCGAAACTCCTGTTGTTGAAAAAAGACCTGCAGAAGGTGTTGCTGAAGGTGATGAAACTACAGCAAAGAAACCTAAAGGTGATAAAAAAAAGAAGAAGAGTAGACATTCAAGATATGCAGAATTGGAGGAACCAAAAACCGATTCAGATGATTCAGATGATGGTAAAGACGAAATTGATGATGAAAAATTAATTGTTGAAGATGAAGAAGAAGATGATTTAGCTGAAATTGATACTACCAATATCATTACTGAAGGTAGAAGAACTAGAGGTAAAGTCATAGATTATAGTAAAGTCAATGAAGAATTTGAAAAGGAAAATAAAAATGCTAAAAATGGAGGCGATGAAGAAGAAGAAGAGGATGATGATGACTTCAAGGAGAAAGAAGAAGCTAAATAAACTCTTTACTATGAAAAAGAAAAATGTATTTATAGTTATGTGTAAATACTTTATATTAATTTGAAAAAAACATATCGTTTTACTATGAATCAAATAAATGATAAAGCTAAAATTTAACCATGTCTTTAGTTATAAAAGATGTAAAAAGAAGGATAGGGAAAATTGATATAGATATATAGATAGAAATTGAGAACACAAATCTCAAAAAGATAATATACAAAACATAAATGAACTTGACTCATTTAACATTTAACAACAATTTGAATTCTTTGAAATTTTTTGATCCTTTGGAGCAGGAGTTAATTGAATTGTTTTACCCTTTCCCACAGCATTTGAATTTGTACCGTTTTCGTCATTAATATCGAATTTAGTTTTTGAAACCATTTCATAAATGTTCTGTACTAATTGAGTGAAAGTATGATCAACATTATCAGCACTTAATGCAGAAGTTTCAGTGAATAATAAATTATGTTCAGTTGCAAAATTTTGTGCTTCTTCAGTTGGAACTGCTCTTAAATGTCCTAAATCACTTTTATTACCAACTAATGCTATTACCATATTTGAATCTGCATTATCTTTCATTTCTTTTAGCCATTTTGAAACATTTTCATAAGAATCAGAGTTTGTAATATCATAAATAACTAAAGCTCCAGCTGCACCTCTATAATAAGCTGCAGTAATTGCTCTATAACGTTCTTGACCTGCAGTATCCCAGATTTGTGCCTTGATCTTCTTACCGTCGACTTCTAAAGTACGAGTGGCAAATTCAACACCAATTGTTGCCTTTGAGTCAGCATTGAATTCATTTCTTGTGAATCTGGATAAAAGGTTTGTTTTACCAACTGAAGAATCCCCAATTAAAACAATCTTAAATAAAAATTCATAATCATAACCATATTCGTCAGCCTTGGACATGTTTCTAGCTACACAGAACGATTGTTTTCCCTAAATCTGCTAACAAGTTTCTCAACAGGGTTCCCCTGTATAGTAAACGAATCTCAATTCAAAACACTTTCAGCGAGGGATTTAACTTTGGTGGTCGATCGACTGGGAGAGGTTGTTTGCGATTCTTTTTTGGGAGGTAATTTCTAGTTTCAAACAGCTACAAAGGGTGACAATACATGTTAAATGTTATTGTTATTCAATAAACACGTTTCAACTGCTTTAAACTTGTAGAGTATCACTGAAAACCTTATAAAACACCCTCCAAAAAGACCATTTCCCATTCACCTGTACACCACTCACACCATGATTTCAAATTAAACGCGTTTTCCATTCAATTCAGTGAAATCTAAAACCTGAAATGTGTAAAAGAAAGCTCAGCTTTAACTTTTCGTTGCCACCATTTATTCAAAGTTGTTTCATTCCTTTCAGTAGAAAAAACTGTATTGAATACATTTTAATAAATTATGTCGGACATTAAGATTGATTCTGCTTTGTTCAGACGTAGATTACATCTGATTCAAAAGAACATTTTTTCACATGATTCATTTCAAAAAGTTAATGGTGTTTTGATAGTTGTCGGTTCATCTGAAGAATCAAATCCGTATCAAAAATCTACAATCATGCACACATGGCTTTTAGGTTATGAATTTCCTGCAACTGCCATCTATATAACCAATAAAAAGATATATTTTGTTACATCTGTTTCTAAGGCCAAATATTTACAACCTTTAATCAATTCAACAAATAATAATAATATTGTGATTTACTCAAGAAATAAAGATCCAAATCATAACAAATCTCAATTTCTTAAATTTTTTAAGGACATTGAATCTTCAATTAGTCCAAATAATAATTCAATTGGTATTTTGACTAAGGACAAATATCAAGGTAAATTTATTAATGAATGGAATCCATTATGGGATGAAGTTTCTTCAAAATTCGAGTTAAAAGATATTGCAAGTGGTATCTCTGAAACTTTAGAATTGAAAGATGAAGAAGAGCAAAAAAATTTAAGAATTGCTGCAAGAGCTTCTGTTAACGTGATGAATTATTTTACTGATGAAATGTCAAATATTGTTGATGAAGATTTAAACGTTTCAAATGCCAAATTGGTTGATAAAATTGAAGCCAAAATTGATGATGCAAAATTTTTCAAAAATATGGATAATAATAAATCAATGAAAAAATTGGGTAAAGATTTTGATCTTAATAATTTGGATTGGTGTTATAAACCAATTATTCAATCAAATGGTAAATACGAATTGAAGTTTTCTGTTGAATCTACTGATGATAAATTATCAGGTCCCGTTATTATGTCTTCTTTAGGTTTAAGATATAATAATTATTGTTCAAATGTTTCAAGAACTTTCTTGATTGATCCTTCCAAAGAAATGGAAAAAAACTATGAAATTTTAGTTTTACTGCAAGAACATATTTTCACTTTATTAAAAGATGGTGCAAAGTTTAATTCTATTTATAATCAAGCATTAAAGTTTCTTGAACAGCAAAATCCAGATTTAAAAGACCATTTTGTTAAAAATATGGGTACCTTAATTGGTATCGATTTTAGAGATTCGTCTGCAATTTTAAATGCTAAGAATGAAAGAATTTTGAAGGAAAATTCTGTTATTAATTTAGTTCTGGGTTTTAGTAATTTAAAAGATTCCGAAAAGGGCTCATATGGTTTATTATTATCTGATACTGTTAGAATAACCGGTTCTGAACCAATTATTCTAACTGAATCTCCAAAATTAAAGAAAGAAATTGCATTTTATTTTGATGATGAAAATGAAACAAAAGTTAAGAATGAAAATACTGATAATGGTGATATAACAGTCAAATCCGAAAAGAAAATAAATAAAATCAAAAAAGAAGCAGCTGCAACTTCATCAAAAAATGAACATTCAAGCGTTAAAACTGAAAATTATGGTAATACACGTGTTTTGAAGGCAAAACGTAGATCTGAGCAGAATAATGCAGATGAAGGCAGGGCACACATTCAAAAGGCAATTCAGTCGGAATTACATGCAAAGCGTCAGAAGGAAGGTTTAGAACGTTTTAACCCCGATGATGCAAAAGATGGCAGTGAACAACGTGCAGTTTTTAAAAGATATGAGTCTTATGTTAGAGAATCTCAAATTCCAAATAATGTTAAAGATTTAAAAATTCATATTGATTCTAAAAATCAAACAATTATCGTTCCAATTATGGGTCGTCCAGTTCCATTTCATATTAATTCATACAAGAATGGTTCCAAAACAGAAGAAGGTGATTATACTCACTTAAGGTTAAACTTCAACTCTCCCGGTTTAATGGTTAGTAAACGTGAAGAATTACCATATGAATTAGGTGAAGATAAGCAGTTTATTCGTAGTTTAACATTCCGTTCAAAAGATGGCGCACGTATGGCAGAAGTTTTGAAAAGAATTAGTGAAATGAAGAAGGAAGCTGTCAAACGTGAATTTGAAAAGCGTGAAAGAGCTGATATTGTTACACAAGCATCACTAATTGAACTCAATAGACCAAAGAGATTAGATAATGTATTTGTTCGTCCAACTCCTGATACTAAACGTATTCCAGGTTTTGTTTCAATTCATCAAAATGGTATTCGTTATCAATCACTAACAAGAGATCAACGAGTTGATGTTTTATTTAGTAATATTAAACATTTATTCTTTCAATCTTGTAAAGGTGAATTATTGGTTATTATTCATGCACATTTACGCTCTCCTATTATGATTGGTAAAAAGAAAACTTATGATGTCCAATTTTATAGAGAAGCAACAGATATGTCAATTGATGAAACTGGTAACAGGAAACGTAAATATCGTTATGGTGATGAAGATGAATTAGAACAAGAACAAGAAGAAAGACGTCGTCGTGCATTATTAGATAAAGAATTCCGTGCATTTTCTGAAGCAATTGCAGAAACTTCCAATGGCTTAGTGGATCTAGATATTCCATTTAGAGAATTAGGATTTCAAGGTGTTCCAAGTCGTAGTGCCGTTGTTTGTTTGCCAACAAGAGATTGCTTAGTTCAACTTGTTGATTTACCATTTTTAGTTGTTACATTAGAAGATATCGAGATTGCTCATTTAGAACGTGTGCAATTTGGTTTAAAAAATTTTGATTTAGTGTTTGTTTCAAAAGATTTTTCTCGTCCTGTCATTCATATTAGTACAATTCCAATGGAAAGTTTGGAAGATGTTAAAGCGTGGTTAACTGATGTTGATATTCCAATTAGCGAAGGTCCAGTTAACTTAAATTGGCCAACAATTATGAAAACAATTAATAGTGATCCTTATGGTTTCTTCCAGGATGGTGGTTGGTCATTCCTTGGTGGTGATGGTGAAAGTGGCGATGAAGAAGAGGAAGAAAGTGCTGAAAGTGACTTTGATCCAAGTGATGATAATCCTGAAGATGAAGAAGATTATAGTGAAGAGGAAGAAGAAGATGACTACGATGATGATGGTGATGCAGAAGATGATGATGATATGAGTGCAAGTGAAGAAGAACTTGCTGATAGTGATAATATGTCAGATGAAGTTTTCAGCGATTAGTTTATTATTTGATGTATTTAATGTGTTTACCATCTTTTTTTCTTTATCTTTCTAGTCCTACATATTTACTCTATTTTGTGTTTTTAACTATGTACAATTTAACCCCTGTTTGTTTAAACTGTCGTAAATTTTAATACCTAGAATTTTGATTGTTACACAATGATATGATAACTTACAAAAATGGCATCCAACCAAAAAACATTTTTGATAAATTTTCATGACTTACGGCAGTTTGAATTAATAATTCAACCTGTAAATTAACACTAACGCTTAAACCACCACTATCTCGAAATCCTGTATTATCATCATCTTTTGATAGAATACCACATATTTTCCTTCTAAGAATTTTATAGACACGTTCTTGTTGTCTTTTAATACGTTGTTGATTCTTTTCTTCAACTCTGCCTTCATTGTTCGATGATGATGATGAAGAACCACGCCAGTCCATCAATGGATCATGAATGAAACTTTCCAAGAAATTCATTAAGATATTCTCATTATCTCTAATAATTGACATTGTTAATTCACAAGATTTTCTAAATGATCCCTCGTATCCTAGTGATCCCATTGATTCAAGTAGATTTGGTGTCAATCTAAATGGAACAATTTCTGGAACCCCCAATTTTTTACCCTTTTCAAACATACAATCAAAATCGATATGCATAATCATACCTGTGTTTTTGTTCAACATTATGTTGTCTAAATGTCTATCTCCAATACCAATAAGATAACCAACAATTGACATAACAGCTAATGATCTCGTGTATGAAGATCTTGCATTGTACCATTCAATTATATTTGGGAAAGTTTCAATCATCCATTCACCTAGAACAGGTGGATATTTTAATAAATAAGATTCATAGATATTTAATTTATCACTATCTTTAGCTTCACCAAATTCAGATTTCATATTCCTTAAATTTAAAGATATGTTTCTTCTTTTTAATTGTTTTTCAATAGCTGGTCTTAAAGTAATAAAATTTGGTACCCATTCAATTATACCAGTAGTTTCATTTAATGGTGTGGCAGCAAAACTATTAATTTTCATATTTCTAGTTTGGGTTTCATGATTTTTTAATAGTAATTCATTCATAACAGTTGAAAATTCCATAACTTTATTATCTTTACGTAAATCATCACGAGGTTTGAATAGTAAATAATATGGTTGTCCATTCGTACCTGTAACTTTAACTCTTTTTGGTTGTTGCAATGAAAATAAAATTTTGACCTTTTCATGAAATTTATGATAAAATATTACCCTTTTAGAAACATCATTTCTTAAATTATACAATAAATCCATATTGAATTTAATTGGTAATGCCAAGGCTAAACATTCTGAATCTCTTGGATAATTGAAATTTAAATCAGTATATAAATCTTTCATTAAATTACCCGATTTTGGATGTTTGTAATTGTTTGATAAATTACAAATTGACATAATCGATTCAAGTAATATCAAACCAGATGCTATTAATTTTGGTAATTGTGAACTAGTTGAATTGTTATAACTACCTCTAGTATCTTGTAATTTTGTTAGGATTTTGGTTCCAATTGCTCTTCTATTATTATCAACTGATCTTGCTTGTGCAAAAACTGAATATAATAATAACCATGGATATTTAACAGTCAAATGAATTATAATCTTTGTTATAATATCAGTTATTTTTTTATCATCATGTGTAATTCTTGAAATAATTTGGGATAAAACAATATACCATGTGTTTCCTAATTCACTAATACATTTTTCAATCAATAAATTAATTTTTTGATAATTTGTATTTCTACTATCAAACAATTTGTTACTTATTTCAACACCGGCCTCAGGAATCAAATATTTTTGATAATAATCCAACCATAATGAAACAGCCTTTGGTAAAATTTCATGTGCATAATTTTGCGAATATTTAACAGTTAAAATATAATACTTGATAACAGATACATCAAATGAACCATCAGCTTCTATTACTGATTGCGCTTCTAATAATTTGTTCAAATATTTGGCATATTGGTAAAAAACCTTTTCTGAATTTGAATAACTTTTTTCTTTAATTAAAGTATTATAATTTTTCATTATTTGATCACTACTACCTTCAGCAGAAATATCTAACCAATTTAAATAAGTTAATGAAAAATCAAGATAATGTGGACTTCTAAGTGTTAAATTTTTGATAATTAAACTCATTGTCTTTAATGCAGTTTCATAATCATTTTGATCCCAAAATAACTTTGAAAATTCAACATTCATCAATAACGTTGAAGATTGTGTCATTTCATTAATTAAATCATTTTCATTTAAAACTAATGCTTTCGTAATCAATTTTGTAGCTTGTGGTAATTTACCATTCTCCCTTAAAATTTGACATCCTTCAATCAATGAATCTTTATATAATTCTTTAAAATTATTTCCCGGATGAAGTTTAAAAATACTTGATTTCATTGAATGAATTTTCCAAACTGATTTAAAATCTTTATTTGAAGATTTCAATCTTCTTTGTAAATGTTGAATTGTTGAATCATTTTTATTATCCATTCTAGCTAATAGTTTAAAATCGTACAACGAATGTAATAAAACCATGTAATCGGAAATTTTTCTATGAATTATATTTTCAGAATTTGAAATTGCTAAACCGATATATTTAACAGCAGTTTCAATATGTTCAAAACATTTTGGAATTTCTAAATTCTTTAGTGATATCAAGCCTTGCGCAATTTCATAATAAATAGACATATCAGATCCAGACATGGCAATTGTATTTGATTCTTGACTTAACTTTGACCATTTCTTCAAATCTTTTATATCACCTGTATAAATCGATGCTTGAATACCATGTAATACCCATTCTGGATTAATACCGTTTTCATTATCTATTTTCAAAGCATAATTTTTCAAATTTAATAATAGTTGTTCATATTCACAATTCTTATTTAAGACTTCAAATAATTCAGTAACTGATCTATTATTTATGTCATTAGTAGTTAAATTTTTATTATCATCAAAACTATATTGAGCAATTGCATTAAGAGATTCATTTGATATTTGAGTGTCTTCATTATATTTAAATTGAAGTAATTTATCATTCAAACTATTGGTAGAAAATGTCTTTAATGAACCTTGTAATTGATCATAATCTTCAATTTGAACATACATATCTTTTAAAGTTTCAAAAAAATCATTTTTTTCTATAGTTTCTTCCTTATAACTCTGTTCTAAAAATAAAATTGAACTTTCAAACAAATCACATTCAGAACATCTTTTCGCAAGAACACTTGTAGGGAATGATTTTAAAAATTTTTCAACTCTTTGAATACCAGTTTTTTTAATTTTAGAATTTAATTTATTCGAACCTCTAACCGCATCTTCTTCTTCCTTAACCTTAGTATTCCAAGCTTTCAAAAATTGAAAAATTTCTAATATAAGAATAATACATTTTTTCAAAGTTTCTTTGATAACTTCATTATTTATTGAATTCAAATCATGCTCTAAAATATGCATGAACTCCTTATGAAGTTTTTTCTTAAATGCATTGTTTTCAGGTTCAATGACAACAACAAACAAAACAGCATAAGGTAAAACAAACTTAGAAATATTTAAATCTAGGACAGGAATAACTGAACAAATTGATCGAATTTCATTAGGTGCCTTAAAAACATGTTCAGCTAATCCAGAACATTGATGTAATACATTTGATGTTATATCTTTTAACCAAGTTGAATAATCCTTAGTTGATTTATAAATTGGAAAATCAATAATTGTTAATTTTAAATTATGTTTATATCTTGAAACTTTCAAAGGTTCTAAAATATTTTTTGTTAAATCATCCAATGAATCCCAAACTCTTGGAGGCATTTCAAATATTGATAAATATTCTTGAATTGTGAAAGCTAAAAATTTTTGCTCTTCTGGATCAACTGATGAAACATATGATCTGACTAAAATATTCTTTAAGAAATGTAATGAAAATTCAAGTGTTGAAGAATTTTCTTGATCAATAGATGATTTATGTCTTTGTAAATTAGTAACTAATAAAAAATTTGTAATATTATCATAAGTTTTTGAATTAAAACTTAAATTTTTAAAGTTTGATGATGATGAATTTAAATCTAAGTTACCTAATAATGATAAAACTTTTGCAGACTTGATTGAAATTTGTGATGAATCGTCATGATTAATACTGCTATCGTTATTATTAATATTGATATTATTATTATTATTATTAACATTATTTTTGAATGTATTGGTAACTAGAATTTCAATAATACTTAAAAATGAACTTGCTAAAAGTTCATCATCTTTAAGCAACTGTTGATACTTAACTTGACCTTTTGTAAGATAATCAAGTAAATCATCCAATGCTTGCTCTATAATCCATCTATTATCACTTCTTAATCTAATTCTAAAATCCGCAATTAATCTACGATCTGGTATATGTTGAAATGTAATATGTTTCATTGTTGGTAATTTTTTTAATGCAATTAAATAACTTGTATCATGATTTGGACATTTTTTAGTTAATAGTTGGATTATTTCAGTTATTAAATTTTGATCATATTCATTAAATGTATTAAATTGTTGAATGAATTGCGAAATTAAAGAATCAAAGATATATTTAGTATTTTTTGAATTTATTGAAGTTATAATTAGTTTAAAAGATTGTAAAATTTCCGATTTTAATTCATTAAATTTCAAAGCTAATTGCAATGTATTTATAATTTGTCCTAAACATGCATCAAATTTATTACATAATTGTAATAAGCAATTAATTGATTTAATAGCTTTGATTTTAACGGTGTAAGGATTACTACCCTTTTTATCATTTAAAGTTGTTGATATCATTTGAACTAAAATTAGTAACCATCTATTTAATAATTTTTGAATTGATTCATCTTCATTTTCATTACATTCACTATCACCACCATGGTTATTATTATTTATTGATTTGCTGATTAAACCAATTGTATTTTTAATTCTTTTCAAAGTTTCAGGTTCAGAATTATAGTGATATAATAAATTATATAAAAATATTGGACCTTTACAATGATTTAATAAACTGCTGAAATTAATGGATTTATAACTTGGATCATAAATTGATAAAATATTTAAAATTTTATTTGGTTGAATAACTTCATAACTTATAAATAAATAAGCTAAAATTTCATGCAATTGTGATTTAATTAAATCAGATTTAGAACATTTAATTAAATCAGAAATATAGGAAATATGATCTTCCTTATATGAATTAATTAAGAATGGAATTGTATATTTTAAAGTTCTTTCTAAAAATAGAGAAATATTCATTTCTATTGAAACACAAAAATTGGTTAAAATTCCAGGATTATTATTTCTATTCTTAACAATATCTCGACTCAATAAAGGGATAAAAGGTTCTACTATTTGCCAAGGAGTTAAATTTTTAGTATAAGCAACTAATCTTAATTCATAAATGGCCATATTTGATCTAAATTCATCAGAATCAGACATGAATTTAATTAATTGATTTATAATTATATAATACCTTGTATCTATTGATTTAACCATTAATAATTCACCTAATAAGTTTATGTAACCTTCAAAAATATAAGAATTTGATAATAAATTCGGTTTAAATGTGAATAAATAGGAAATTATCAAGTCAATATCATTTTCAAACTGTTTATCTTGTGGTGAATGTATAAATAGGGGGAATAATTTAACAATTAATAATCTAATTTCTCTAGTTGGATTTTTAAAACAAAAATCAACAAATGTCCATAATTCACTATTTAAATCTAGTTGTGGAGGTCTAAAACATTTAAAAATTTTATTCAATGTTATAATTAAAGAAATAATTATATTTTTATAATCAGAATTTGTATAAGTTGACATTAAATTTTGAATGACTTTATAAATTTCAATCATTTTTGTATCATGATGAATTTGATATCTATTTTTATTAATATTAGTTAAAATATATGAAGATATTGAATTACTTGAATCACATAATTTACAAGTGTTTGAAATTATATCATAATTATTAGAAATATAACAAGTATAATCACCTAAGGAATTAATTAATTTGATAATTTGAATTTCATTTAATGAATTAATTAAATCTATGAATTTATAAACGCCATCATCAAGATCATAATCATTAATCAAATCAATTGATAAATTATGAATTATTGGAGGATTTAAAATTCTCGATTTTAAAGATTTTAGCTCAATTGTTTGAAAAGTTTCAATATGATCCAAAGTTATAGTAGTATTTATAATGTTTTTTGATTTATTAAAAGTATAAAGTAATAATTTTAAACAATTTTTCAACTCTATATTATAGCTAGGATTATTAAGTAAATTATTAAAATAAGTAGATGAAGAAGATTCATTTAATCCAATGTTTGACCAAAAATAATCCAAATTATTCAAAATTTCCAAATTAATTAACAATTTTAATAAACATTGAGATAGAATTATTTGTAGTGACTTAAATTTTGAAAGTAAAGACCAATTAAGTAAAAAATGGCAAGATTGTAAAGATAATTGAAGTTTATTAGATTGATAGTTATTATCATTATAATAATAATTTGTGGTTGATAATAATAAAGTAGAATATAAATTATCTAAACAATTAATTAAATCATTATTTTCAGGAATGAATTTTATATTTATGATTATATTTTCAAGACAAAACCAACATTTTGAAATATAAGAATTTAAAATAAAAGGAGATTGAAGATTCATTAAAAATATCCTATCAATTGATGGATGAGTTAGGAATTGAATAATTTTAATAATAATTGAAATTTTAGAAATTTTACTTAAATTCAAATTATTGAATTTGTCAATTGATAATAAAGAAGATGGTGAAGAGGGTGCAGTATTTGTAGTTGATGCTAAATTGGTGAATGATTTGATGATATCAGAAAGGGAAGAGTCCAAATATTTGAAAATATAATTTCTTTGTTGAAATATTAAACGATTATATATCAATAAACCTTTTTTAAAACAATCGTTGTTAATTTGAATAATTGTAAACAAAGCATCATCAATTAAATCAAGTGAATAATTTAAACAATTGAAAAATGGGAAGATTGACTTTAAAATTGAAACATGTCTATTTTGATCGATTAACAAACAAGGATTTCTAGAAAACATACATCTTAAAGCATTGAATATTTTAGTAACAATTTCATATTCTGAAATACTATTAGTAGTAATATCATTATTTGTGAAATCCAAATCCAATTTCCTATTTTCATATGAGATGAGCACAGCATTTAATAGAGCATTGATTGAGTTGGAATCTTTATCTTTATCAAATGCTTTTTGATTGATTAAAGTGTCCAAGATGCCTGAGAGTGTTTTTAAGGTGTTATCAGACATCTATTGCATGCAAAATAAACAATAGTTCAGAAAGTGGCAAAGAAAAAGCATTGTTATAATACTCAACATGAATCAGAAAGTGAAACTTGCTGATTTGGGAAATGAAAATGAGAAAATGGGGAATTATTGGATCATTTCATTGAAGATATATAGATCTATACACACATACATATACATACATTTGGTTGATTATTTATTTACTGGTTAGTTCTTAGGTTTGCGAAACAGAAGAATGTGGGGTTCTGGGGTATGGCAACCATAATGAACCCAGCCAAGAGATTGCGTTATTCCTAGTTGAACTCTCCATTCGTCTTCCGTTAGTATTTTGAAGGTGCCGTTTTCAGCAAAGAAATCCGAAGGAATGATCTTGAGCAAGTCTCTAGGAAGAGCCACATGACGGTATTCGTATTCGTCGTCAGAGTACCTTGGAGAGTAGTAGTACTTATCTCTGTATGCAAAAATACGGTCTCTCTCCTGTGGAGTTAGTGGTTTGGGACGGACGATGGAGGAGTGCAGCTTGTGTCTCTGCTGAGAGGAGGAGGATGCCGAGGGAGGCAGCTGTGTCTTGAGAGGTTGTTGTGGAAACTGCATGGGGAGTAGGAGACACTAAGGTATATTGTAATCCACTGCAATACACTGTAATACACTGTTCTATTCTGTCTATATAGTGTAAACAGTGGTGGGTTTTTTTCATTTGCGGTGGAAAACGGGAAAAACGCGTTTGGTGGGGAAAAAGCGTGGGAAACGCGAAAGTTCGTGGGAAACCGCGAAAGCTTGTGGGAAGCTGGGAATCTTCGTGGGGAACTGGAAACCGCCCACGAGAATAACACATAAGAGAAGTATGTTAAGACTACTTTAAACTAGATTATATTACACATCATTTAATTTACCAATGTCGACTCCACTTATTGGTCTCAGACCCCATCATTCCACTTTATCCAACCTGCAAAATGATCCCAGCGTTATCTCCAGTTTGCTATCTCAAGGTTATTCTGCCTTTCTTTTAAATATCACTAATCAATCTTACAAACAACTATGCAAAGATTATTTCCAATCTTGGAATAAGAACCCACTTCATTCAATTGATAATTTACTTGTACCAGCTCCAACAGTCGATCACATTGAACTTATAAATGGCCCTCATCTCCAGTATTCAATTGGTTTAGTTTCAAACTGGTTTGAATTGGATAATGACGATACTATTATCAATGAATTCTCATTTCAGGCCTTACATAATGAAATTTCTTACGCAAACTATTTAGGCATTAGTACCTTCCTGTTAAGTCCCCCTATAAATATTAATAATATTCAAATATATAGTTCGAATATTTCCAAAATTCTGAATCTATTCCCTACAATTCATCTATCAATATCTTTACCAATGTCTCAAGATATTCTCAATCCTAATTCTTCATATGTTGACATTTATTCAACTTGGGATACTTGGAATATAATTAGAATATCTTGTAACTATAATCCAAATCTTTCTGTTTCCCTAGGTGCTCCAAAATTAAATATACTTTCTAATATTTTAGATAGATGGTTATTAGAACCGATTAAGTTTTATCTAATTTCAAATTCAAAATTCATTTCAAATGCTAAAAATTATCCTGTTTTACAGAAATTTAATCAAATAATCATTTGGAAAATCTTGCAATTTAAATCTTTTCAATTACCTATTTTTATTTTATATGGTGTCGATAAATCTAATACTACTACTACTACTGCCATTGCTACTGCTACTACTACTACTACTAATAATAATAATAATAATTTAATAGAATTTCATGAAGATAAATCAAATTATCTTTCATATATTCAATACCTAATTTCAACATCTTCAAACAATAATTTCTTACCATATCTTCGGTCTTTCACTTTAAATTCCTTAATATCCTCTAATATACCATACTATCAATTAAATTCTCCTTTAGTTTTGCAAAATCCGATCGAACCATCTTCTGAAAATTTATCAAATTATATGTATAAAGTATTTGAACAAGATGACCATAAATATGAACAATATGAAAGAGCCTTTATTAAAGCTTTAATAGATTTCAAAAAGCTTAATATCAAAGGAAAGCCACATATTTTCTTTTTAGGCCCCGGTAGAGGACCTTTAATTGATAGATTTTTTAATGCCTTATCATTTCTCTCCTTATCATCATCAGATTTTATCTTAACTGCAATCGAAAGAAATCCAAATGTAATTATCAATTTAAATGACAAAAATAATTTAAATTGGAATAATCAAGTAAATATCTTAAACATAGATGCAAGACAATATTCAACTTCACATTATAAAGATTCAACTCCATTAATAAATATGGTTATTTCAGAATTAATTGGAAGCTTTGGATGTAATGAATTAATGCCTGAATGTATTGATTCAATTTCTACATCTGATTTATGCGTTGAAAACTGTGTCTTTATACCAGCAAATCTAAAATCTTTTATTGCACCAATTTATGCGCCCAAACTTTGGAAATTTTCTTCATCAACTAATAAATCTTTTGACAAAATGTATATACCAATGATACAGGAAATGGAAATACTATCACAAGAACCAAAAGAAATTTGGAATTTTGATTTTTTTACAAGAACGACGACAACAGCAGCAACAGCTGCATCATCATTGTCACAAAATAAACATAATCTAAGACAATCTAAAATTTCATTCAACATACTGAAAAAGGGAATAATTCATGGTCTATCAGGATATTTTACATCAACACTTTATGCTGATATATCAGTTGACAATTTACCTAAAAATCCAGATCTAATTGACTGTGTCTCTTGGCTACCTTCATATTTACCTATTGATTTACCATTAAGTGTTTTAGAAGATAATGAAATTTCAATTTATTTACAAAGAGTCTGTAATAAATGGGATGTTTGGTATGAATGGTCCGTTCAATGTTTTTTAAACACCTTAATTGAAAATAATAATGATAACAGCAACAATGATAACAATAATGTTGCTAGTATAAAGAACAAAATACCCGAATCCCTGAAATTTTCCAAGTTAGAAGTAGAAAATTATAATGAATTAAAGAGGAACTCAATATCTAATAGATCTTCACTATATGCAGCAGATGGGATTTTTAATAATTCAAAGAGCCCATCATCTAATGAATCAACAACAAATCAATTAAACCGGACATCTTCAAATTCTTCAAATAGATCATCCTCAAACAATTCAACGAATAAACTTGATTTACAACCACACAACTATAATCATCGTAATGATTATGAAGAGTTTGTTCCTGACTCCCATCTAACCAACAATCAAGTTTATGTTAATAAAATTAAACTATGTATTGGTGTTTCAAGAGTTCATAATTTGAATGGTTCAGGTTTTAAGTATAAGTATGATTGAAAAAAAAATATAGGTTTACTCGTAAAATCAAATCATCAATTAATTGTTACATAAATAAGAGAAATTAAATTAAATATAAATACCTTGAGTTAAAAGTTGAAATTGATCATATAATCTTGTATATGCACTATTAATTGATTTATTAATTAAAATATTTTCAATAAATGAATCGACTTCATCATCTGTTAAATGAAGTTGAAATCTTTGTTTTAATAGAATTGATGTATTCTCCCCAGCTCTAAAACATGGTAATGAAGAATCAGTTTGCATTAATTCAACCATATCAATAATACATTGAGAATTTCTTCTTAATGACTTAAATGCATCCTTCGTTAATTCTTTAAATTTCTTAAAATAATATGAATCAACACCACCTAATAAATCAACATATTCTTGTGTTAATTTAAATGGGGCGCTTTCAAATCCAACTGATCCAGGTGAATTTGATAATAAAAATCCAAAATCAATATGCACTATATGACCTTCAGAATCCAGCATAATATTACCATTATGTCTATCTTTTATTTGCAATATATAACAAATAACTGAATATGCAGCTAGTGAAATACTAAAATTCTCTTGTGCAATTTTATATTTTATATTATTTTCATCACCATATAACCTCTTAAAATGATCTCTTAATGAAATAACTCCATTGATTGGGATTTCATTTTTCTCTAACATATCTTTTTCAAGTGCTTTCTTAATTGAATGAACTGATACAGCATTTGTAATTGTTTCAACTAATCCCGTATTTATTGATGTAACTAAAATTTTCATTCTTTTAACCCAAACTTTAACTTTATCTTGATACCAAATATTAGCCATTAAATGAATTAATTGACATGCAAATGCTTCTTGTGCTAAATCGTCACCTGTTTTAGCAATCATTGAAAATAAATCCCAATTTTCTAAATGTCCAAATTTACTCTCTTTACGAATACGATTTTTTTTGGAATTCCAATCTTCCCCAAGATAACTTAGACCTGCAACTTTTAAATCATTTGATAATTTACGTTCGCCTGCAACTTCTTCATTATTTGCAAATCTTTTTTGCATTGTTTGCATTGAATTAATAATTCTACTTTTAATTTGTGATGCTTGCAATTGTGGTAATAAAGAATTTGGAGAATCTAATTGTGTTAACATAATCGATGCAATTCTTAATTGTGTTGCAATATTATTTTCATGATCTGATTGCGCATTTAATGGAGGTATAGGAAATTTTTTAATTTCTTCAGTTGATAAAATAGAACTTAAATTAATATTATTATTAATGGTATTTTTATTATTTGTTAATTTAATAACTGATATATCAGCCAAATCACTTTCTTCAATATCACTTATATCTTCAGATTTTGGTATATTATTTCCACTTACTGTTCTTCTACCGGATTTATATGCAAGATCAAATTTATATTTATCAGAACCTGAAATATCATCGAAATCTTCAATAGTTTTCAAAATCTTTTTATTTGAGGATGTATGTGGATCAAAGTCAACATCATCTGATAAATATTCAATTAATAATAAATATGGAACTCTTTCAGCTGAATTTAAAACGGCACTTTCATTAATTGCAATTCTACAAATCTTATGTAATCTACCCTTCTTATTCTTTGGCAATAACATTGGTATATCAATTTCACATGGCAGATCTTTATTAAGAATTGATAATTCTGCCTTTAATGTGGATAATCTTGCCTCTTTTGGAACTTTTGATAATCTAATTGATATATTTTGTAATGCAATACAGAACTGGGTCTCATTTTTAAAATAACTAGACTTAAGTAATTTTATCTTCTGAGCTTCATTGATTGAAATATGTTGATGTTGTGATTTTAATGTTGAACTACTATTAAACGTACCATTTAATGGAGATGAAATTTCTAAACTATCTTTATAGTCAGATGAATTTCTAATTGATGATGCATATGAACTAACATCTGATGGATACATAGTAACATCTGCTAATGAAGGATTCGGTGATGTTGAACCATTTGTATTTGAACCCGATAATATTCCATCATGTAAATCAGGCATTGATTGTGTCAATGAAGTTACAGAATTATTATTAGTACTTTCATTATTACTTGTATCAGTATTTTGAATTGCTGTTACATTTAGCGATGCAGTTGAATGAACATGATAAAGCCCTGATGATTTAATGTTTTTACCTTTCAATGTCATTTTACGTAAATTTGGTAAATTCAGATCAGCATATGAATCAATCATTTCAAATCCAAGTTCTTCGGATTTTCTAGATTTTGGTGCATCTGTACTTTTCCTGTATAATGGAGATAAAACTCTTGATTCCTTTGAAGTATTTATGGATTTTGTACGTCTTAGATCACTTTCATAAACTCTTGATTTACCCATTAACGCATTATTGAGTGTATTTTTCTTTGTTAAATTTTCAGTTAAATTTCTCTTTATATCTTTAACTACTTCAAAAACCATGGTTTTAACCCTTTTACCTTCCATCTTGACAATTGGTGATACATATGATGTTGATTCAGGTACAGAAACACCTGATAAAATTGATGTTGCCATTACAATACCTGGAAAAACATTTGGTTTAAATTCTTTACTCATTTCATGTTTTATAATAACACCGGATGATGATGCAAAACTCGAATTTGACGTTTTTGAATTACTTGAGTAATTGAATAATTGATATTGTAATTCATTAACCAATCTCTTACATGTTTGAAACCCAACACTTTCAGGTTCTTTGGATAAATCTTGCAACATTGCTTGTAAATGCCAAAATGTAATTAAGCTAAAATGTGGATCATATAAACATATGTCTTTAATCATTTCTTCCAACGCCATTGATTGATTTTCCATTGTAATCAATAATTGTAAAAATTGTGGAGCAAAAAATCTTAATTCACCAATTGGAAATTTTCTGATTCTTTTACAAATATAATATTGAATTCCAAAATTAGTATTATGTTGAAGTAACGAAATACAATGAAAAATTTCAAAATCTTTTGAATTAATTTTAGTATATAAATCATTGCTATTTGAATCAATTGGAGTCTTACCATTATTCTGGTTTTTATTTACATGTATACTTAATCTCTCAAAATGATTATCCAAATCAGAAGATGGAGGTGCAGATTCCACTTGGTTATCAAATGATCTGTCATTGTCATTGTCTATATACTCCGAATTATTAGTTTCATCAAACAGATACTCAGTTTCTTCATTGTTCAGGACATCGTTGGATTTAAACAAATTGGCTGAATGATCCATATTTGGATCTTGTTGAGAAGAGTCCTTGGAGGAAATCAATGTCATTACACAACTGTACGTTTCAATGAACCCTTGACACTATTAATATGTTGTATTCCAAGTAGTTCTTGTATAAAACAAAACTAAATACTCCCAACAAAGAGATTCTTATTGAGTTGATGGATTGATGGCTATATTTTGCGACTTGTTGTTTAATGCACTTTGGGGCCTTACGTAATTTTTGCACTTTCGTTGAGGCGAGGGCAACAACATGAATTTGCGTTGTTGATTTTGTTTTTGGAGGAAATGATGTTTTTGATGTTGAAGAAAATTTGAAAGACCAGAAAGGGATTGTTGGTCTTTTGGAATTATACATATATTACATATGGAATCGTTGAATATTTCTGTGCGAGCCACTCCTAGGACTCCAATAACTCCAAGAACGCCCAAATCTTCGAAAAAACACAATAAACATGATATCGACAATATTCCAAGTCAACGATTTAAAGTTGGATATCAGAAAGTTACCCTAGATATCGATTTAGAACAAAACCAAGTTATTGGAGAAACTGAAATTACTATTCTCCCACAAGATTCCCACCTTAAAAATGTTAAGTTGGATTGTCGTGGAATACAAATCAAATCAATTATTGTTAATCAACGACGTGCTCAATATTCATATGATGATTTTCTTCAAAATCAAGAGTATATGAATGATTCTGAAAATCCTGTTTTATCAGACTACAATTATGATCCTTACTTCGATTCCAATTCCAATAATATATCAATACATCAACATGAAATGCTTAGAACGAAATTCTTTCCACTTTTTTCAGACCAAAATAATACTATGGATCCATCATCTTCATTTACTACTTGTACTTCCGAATTAACAATTAAAGTTCCGGAAAGTATTAAACTTAGACTGCAAAATTCTTCTAAAATATCATTTTCTCCAGCAAATACAAATAGATCACTTAATGAAACACCAAACACAACAAATACTTTATTTAATTCTGACAAAGTTTATACCCCATTAAATATAAAAATTAATTATATTGTTAAAAATAGTAAAAATGGTATTCAATTTTATGGTGGTAAACATACAAACATACCTAATCATTTATGGTATTGTTATACGTTAAACAATGATATTGGATGTAGCGCAAGTTCTTGGGTTCCCTGTATTGATAATTTTCATGAAAAACCTGCATGGGATATCAATATTGTTGTTCCTAAGACTGTTGCTGATATTGGTACTTCCAAAATTATTGGTTCAAAGGAAGCTGAAAAGGCATTGAGAAAAATAGCTTTAGAACAAATGGCTATTGATGAAACAAAAGCTCCTAATAAATCCACAAAGACACAAAATTTTGATAACAGTAAATATAATACTAATGAAGAAGAAGAAGACGATGAAGAAGAAGACGATGATACTGAAGATAAAATTGAAGATACGCCATTAGTAGTTGTTGTGCCTGAACTAGTTAGTTCAAGGGAATCCCCTCATCCAATAGATGTTGCCAAAAAACTTGTTAACTTTCAGTTTTTTAATCCAGTATGTGCACACCATTTAGGTTTTGCTGTTGGTTGTTTTGAAAAAATTCCAATAGTGGATGTAAAGCCAGGTACTGATGATCTGACATTAAATTATCAATCTGTTACAGGTGATGTAACGAAAGATGTTCTACTCGAGCTAAATGGGGACGTTGTTAATACAAATAAAGTCCCTACGTTATTATATTTTCATCCTGGAAGAAAACAAGAAGTTATAAATTCTACAATATTTTTGTATAAGGCATTAGAGTTTTATTCAAAAGAGTTTTCTTCATTCCCCTTTACCAGTTACACATTGTTATTTGTGGATGGTTTATCATCTGATACGTGTTCATTTGCAGGTATGACGATTGCATCTTCTAAATTATTATATGGACCGACTCTAATTGAACCAATATTTAATACAACTGAAAAATTATCAGCTGCTTTGGCTGAACAATATTCTGGTGTTAATGTTTTACCAAAAACGTTAAATGATGTTTGGTTAACAGTGGGTATTTCAAGATATATGAGTTATCAATTTTTAAAGAAATTGTTTGGTCGTAACCACTATAAATTTTTATTTCAGAAAAGGTGTGAATTGTTATGTGATTTAGATATAGGTAAAAGACCTTTGTCTAATCATATTTTCAGGTTTCCAATTAACACAGATCAAGATTTGGATTTTATCAAATTAAAGGCACCTCTTATTTTAACAATCTTGGATAGAAGAATCACCAAAACTGATAAACTTTTTGGTCTTTTAAGGGTTATACCTAAAATATTTTTACAAGCAATGTCTAATGATTTAATCAATGGTAATAATTTATCTACAGCACATTTTCAAAGAGTTTGCGAAAAGGTTGCTCATCATAAATTAGAAACATTTTTTCAAAATTGGGTTCATAAAAGTGGTGTTCCTACTTTGAGAGTTACACAAAAATTCAATAAGAAGAGACTGATTATTGAAATGACAATTCGTCAAATGCAGTCTTCTAGTTTAAATAGTGTTGAAGATAACACTGTAAATAAAGAAACAGTTGATAAAGAAAAAATTAAGAATTTTGTCGATGCCGCAAATACATTTATTATTGAAGAAGATGAATTCACAACACAATCAACATTTTCTGGTCCTATAACTATTAGAATACATGAAACTGACGGTTCGCCATATGAACATATACTTGCAATTTCTGATGTTCTTACCAAGCTAGATATTCAGTATAATACTAAATACAGAAGAAAGAAAAGGGAAAGAAGAGAAGGTACAGAAGATGTCGAGGATAATGAAAAAGAAACTAAAGAAAGTAAAAGAAAAGAAAAGGATAAAGATAAGGATAAAGAGAAATATAAGGATAAGAACGAAGAGCCAAAAATCAATATGTTGGGAGATGTTTTAGTTTCATCAGAAGAGCTTAAGAATTGGGACTTAAAAGAGGAAGATTCTTTACCTCTTCCTGATGAAGAGAATGCAGAGAACCCCACAATCACAACAGCAGAAGACGATAAAGATGAAGCATTTGAATGGTTAAGATTTGATGCTGATAATGAATGGATCTGTAAGTATACTATTAATTTAACAGATGATAAGTTTGAATCACAGTTAAAACAGGATAGAGATGTCAAAGCACACTACGAAAGTATCAAACATTTTAGGAATTTGGCTAGACCAACCTTATCGCATGCAAAGATTTTGTTAAGGACTTTACTAGACCCGAGATATTATTATGGTATTAGAGTTGAAGCTGCTAAAGCATTAGCAAAAATATCAAGCGAAGAAAATGACCATATTGGTTTGAGGTGTTTATTGAAAACTTTCAAATATTTATATTGTTATGATCATAAAATTGTTAAAGGTTTTAATGAGTTTGATCCAAAAGAATACATACCGAAACCTGCAGATTTTTCCAATTTCACAGATCTATTTGTTAGTCAAGCAATTTTGGAATCATTATCAAATGTTAGAAATAAAAATGGTGACTCTCCAATTGAATTAAAAAGAATCATGTTAAATTTATTGAAGTTCCATGATAATAGTATAAATAAATTTGATGATTCATTATTCTATTGTTCATTAATTAAATGTTTATGTAGATTAATCATTGCTTCAAATAGAGAGATTCCCAATATTCATATGACTAACCAAACTGCACCAAGACCCAAGGATAATAAAGACGAATTCATATATTCGGCAATTTGCGAATTAAATCGTTGCTTAAAAATGGATGAATGGTCTCCATCTTATGATCATCGTATCACTAAAACAGTTTTAGAACAAAAGATTGAACTTGTTAGATCTGGTTTAGCGAGATTGACTTTTGTAGATTTACTTCAATATACTGTTCCGAAATTTAATGATAATATCAGACTAGTTGCATTTAATGGGTTATTACTTCTTGGTGGTTTTAGAAACGCAAATATTTTAAATTACTATTTTACAACTATGAAATTAGATGATTCTCCTTTTATTAGATATGAATTGAATAAATCTTTAGTTACATGTATCGGTGTTGCTGCAAACTCAGGTATACCAACTATGTTGGATGATGAAGAATTCTTACAAAGTGTAAGCGCTGATGATGATCAATCAAAAACTGTTGGTAATCGTTTAATTAGAATTGAGGATACTGATTCAGCCAAGATGTCAATTCAAAGTCGTAAAGATGAGTTGGCCAGAACATCCATCAAGGGGTCAATTGATTTACTCAGACGTCATTTGGGTATTGGCAAAGGTTTAGGTCATGAATTATGGAATACTGTTCATTCATGTTTAGTTCCAATTAATACGAGAAGAAATATTTTTGATATTATGATGATTCTATATGAATCTGAGGACTCGTTTATTGTTTCAACTACACTTCCAAGTGACAAAAAAGTTGTTGTTGCAGTTAAAAGCAAAACATTTGACGTTGACAATACTGAAAAATCTTCCTTTGTTATTTCATTTAAACGTGAAGCGAGATTCAAGATTCAATTGCCTGCAATTAAGTTTAAAGCTGTAGATGATAAACCGAAGAAACTGAAAAAGATTGAAAATGAAATTAGCAAATCAACTAGTACATCAATATCACCAAGTAAGAAATCAAAAAAGAATAAAACTTCTGAACTTGTTTCAACCGAAAAATTACCCCTTAAATTTGAAGTTAAAATTAAACTTCCAATTAGAAAAGATATATTTTCACAGACAAATAACAATAATCAACTTGATATAGTTTCTAATACAATCTTGGAAATTCCTCAAATTCCAGAAACACAAACATCTAATGATATGTTATTACCAAAGACTGATAAAGTGCAAGGAAATGATCACAAAATAATGGCTAGAAATGTTATTAGGCATGATAATTTTTCACCTGCAAGATTTATTCGTATTAACTTGATAACCAAAGAAATGAAAATTTCAACAAACGAAGAATTCAGTGAAGATTATATTCCAAAACATTTTGTTACATTGAAAATCCATACAAACAAATTAAAGGAATTATTATTAAAAAATACTGGCATTACAACAACTCCTAAAAAGGACTATAATAATGTTCACCTTGCTACATCAGCTGATATTGCTAAAAATGGAAATTTTGATATTGATGTAACACATGAGTTAAAAAAAGAAAATGCTGAAGTGACAGAATATGCTGAAGTGAAAGAAAAGGATGAAGTGAAAGAAAAGGTGGAAATTTCATTGAAGAACGATAGACCGATAATTCATGCGGATATTAGTTCTAGTAAAAGAAAAAATAGTCCTCTAAAGAAAGAAATTCGACAAAACGATGTGAACGGCCACCTAACCTCTCAACCAACATACTCAATTCCATCTACACCATCCACCTCATCAATTATGTCATTAAAATGGGATAAAAATGATATTGTAGGTAAATTAAATCCAATGAAGAGATCAGTAGATTCACCACCGCCATCTTCACTCAAATTATCACTTGGTAGAGCAAGGTCAAGGTCTGATAGTCCAGAGAATGGCGATGAACCTCCAAAGAAAAAAGTTTCGGGTCCTAAAATTAAACTAAAATTAAAATAAAATAATTTGTAATATATTGTTGTAACTATTTAATGTACTTTAATGTTTTTAACGTCACATACAAATAAAACCGGAATAGAGTATAGCTATTGAAAATGACAAAAGTATACACACATTCGATATAGTACAGTTGATTATGATATGGGGTGTTAAACTTAATCTATGGCATGTAGAAAAATAATTGATATAATAAAGTAAATTATTTGAAATGGTCTAAAAAAAATATTATAGACTTACACCCCTTCAACATTTTCAGCTGGATGAAATATTATTTCTGTGTCTTTTGGTGGAAGTGGTGGTGGCTTGCGTTTTAATGTGCGAGTTTTAAGTAAATCAATCGGATCAATATCACTTATATGGGATTCCTGATTACTATCGGCATGTTCTGGAATGGATAAAGAAATTGGTGAATCTTGTAGTAGATTACTTACTGGTTCATTATTTGTTGCAATGTTTGAACTCATATTGTGATTTGCAGACATCGAATTAAATGCTAAAACTTGGGGTACAATTATATTTTTAGTAGATCCGAATTCTGCAGATGCTATTGACTGCGATGATCCAGTTGTTGAGTTTTTGAACTTCTCATTAATAAACATTTCTGGCGAGACTGGTGATGACGATATACGTTTTGGTGATTGATATACATCATCCATTGAAGAAATTGATCCAAATCTTGAAGCTTGTGAACCACTTCCTTTTCTATCAAGATTAATAAATGCATCTGCTGACGGTCTAACATTAACATTCGATGAAAGTAATTGAAATGAATTTGAAACAGTATCGTTTGATTCGTTAGGAATTTCATTTTTTGGAAGTTTAACTCTACGACTTGATATCATTTCAGGCGGATTATAGTCTTTTAAATTAGAATTAGAATTTGAATTGGAATTTTTCCTTTGAGTGGTTGATGAAAGCGTTGTATTATTTGAACTTGATATACTTGCAGTATCATGTGCAGTCGGTGCCTTTTTATACCATTGTTTAAGCTTATTATAAGATTTTAAAACTGTTGTTTTGGTCTGTTCTGTATTTTCATTATTACCATCGCCATTAATTTTACTAATCCCTACATCTTTCTGTGTTTCAATCGAATGCTGAACTGTGCTTAACTTTTGAGCCTCTGTATATTTATTAATGCTTGTAGAATTAGAAGCCTTTGAACTAATGGATGTATTAGAAGGTTTGATTGATTCGAATTCAGTAGTTTTTTCATTAGCCAAAGTATTATTAATTGATCCAGACTGTGAAGAAAACATTTTATTAGCTTGAATTTCAACTTCTGAGTTTTCCATTCTACCAGATTTATCAAAAATACCACCACGAAAAATTTCAGTCGGAGATCGATAGAATACGAAATCATCAAAAAATGGATAAACTAAACTTGTTTTAATTGCATCTTTAAACCTGCTTTCTAAAATACTTGTAACAATACCGTAACTTGCATTTCTTGAGCTAAAAACAGGTTCAATAACTAAATCTATCTCCGGCATTTTAGAAAAGGTATACCAAATTCTACTTGAAGGTTGAGGTTTCATATTAAGTAATAATTCACCTTCAATTCTATTGACGGTTAATTTAACAATAATATCAAACTGACGTTGTTTAAACCCAACACCGATGTTTAAAAAAAGTTTAGTACCAATTTCAAGCATTACTTTACCTTGATATAACATGTCTGTTGAAATTTCCAAACTACCATCAGGCGATAGTTTTTTCAATTTTGGATTTGTAAACATTGGTGCAGCATGTCCAACATCAATACGATGGATTTGTAATTGATCTAAAAACCCAGGGGTTCTAATTTTTTTCAGCTTCTGTTCAATTTTGAGTTCAAAAGCAGCTTTAAATTCTTCTGTTTTATAGGTAGCCAAAAATAATCTTCCAATAAGAGCATTTAACCATTGTATAGTTAATTGATTCTCGGTTGCATTTAAATTTTCAATTAAATCTAACATGTCTGCCGTATTATAATGCAAAGGTTTTGCCATTATTGAAGGATTAAGGTGATTTTGTAATCTTTTTAAATCAAAGTTTGAATTATCACTTTCATTCAATACTTCACTTCCATTAGTTGTTGCTCTCAACAAGGTAAAATACCAATTTTCCTTTTCAAATGAAGTATCCCCGTAAAGATAATATGACGATTTGGGTAATAATTTTATATCTAAGTTTTCATGTTTCAAGATATCAATTAGCAGTTGAGTCCTTTCACTGCTTTGAAAAAACTCTTCTTTTTTAATCAAAATAATTGAACTTCTTTTTGCAAATAATTGACCATCAGTTAAGTTTCTTGGCCAAATATTAACAACATACTTCTCTAGAGAAATTGCAAATTTTGTATTCTTTTGCGTTTCATCCGAATAAAGAAATAAGTTCCCATGTTTAATAACACCATAAAAACGATTTCTTTTACGTAGCTGCCTTAATTTTGCAGAACCGATACTTGCTGGATCTTGACTTTCATCTTTGACGTCATCGTCATTGTAGTTTGAAGAACTCAAATTATTGTTTGAAGAAGACGTACCTTTTATAATTTTTTGAAATATACCTGTACCTGTATTTGCGGAATTACTACTCGAATGATTATTTGTGGATTCTAGAGTATCAGAATTTAAATTATTAGAAATAAAATCATTTGGGTTAATTTGCGGGAACATGACAAACTCTTTAGTAACAGTAATCCAGTCAGAATAAGTAGTCTTCAATCCACTATTTTCTCTATCCAAGATTTCACCTGCTTTCAAATCTCTGTATCCCTTGGGTTTTCCAGCCGCAACATTCTCAGCCTCAAATTTCTCTTTATCAAAGATTTTTCGTTCTTCCACAGATTCAGGAACCTTTTTGGAGTTGTACCAAATGATAAAAACAATCAATGGTATAAAGGTAACACCTCCAAAAATATAGGTTAACACATAACTTAAAAACGATCTCATGATATCTAAGCTATGTAAAACCACGCTGCAACTGGTAAAAAAGACATGTTGTACAAAGACTATTGAATCAATTTCTAGCGAGCCTCCAACAAGTGAAAACAAAAAAACATGTTGCCATCCACAAATTACCCGGTGCAAGTAAACCGAAATTTCATTTTTTGCGATCATGTTGATTTTTCAACATGAATTTCTTCAAAAAAAGTTAGTTCATTATAAACATACAAGAATAAAGAAATAAGGTAAAAACGACTATGTTCTCATCAATTTCTGCATCAGTATCATCCACTGCCCGTGTTTTTGGCTTACAAACTAGAAGCTACGCTGGACGTGTACAGATTCAATCAGCACTTCCAAAAAGACCGCTTAAGAAGATTAGAATAGGTAAGGCAAGACCTGCAATTTATTATAAATTTAATACACAAGTTGAACTTTCTGATGGTTCAGTTATTACCAGAAGATCCCAATATCCAAAAAATGAATTAAGAATGATTACAGATCAAAGAAATACACCATTATGGAATGCTTCTAAACCAGATGCAAGTTTATTAGATGCCGAATCCAAGGGTAAATTAAACAAATTCAAGAGTAAATTCTCGTCGTTCGAAAAATCTGGTAAATCTGCTTCTGAAGTTGAAGCTGAAACAAAGAAGGCAGAAGCTGAAAGATTACAAAGATTAAAAACTGGTATTGCCACAAAGAAGGTTGATACTGATGATGATGACTTCTTAAGTATGCTATCTTCTAACTATGAAGAAGAAAAACTAGGTGGTAATTTAGCACAAAAAGAAAAGAAGAAGAAATAAGTATAACCTATAGATAGAATACTTTGATACATGTACATACCAAATATATCATTCTAAAATATGTATAATAACTAATAATTAAAATTAATTATTTTTGTTTATAGAAATAAGTAAACTACATATAACTAACCATTTAGTTTTTACGTTTACCATTAACATTAATTGAAGCTATTTGTTCATCAAATTTATAACCATTATTCTCTAAAAAATTAATTGTTGCTCTTTTAATTTTTGGTATACCACCACCACTGTGCAGGCCTCTACCGGTAACTATTCTAAACGGTTCAACATGAACAACCGTTGAATATTCAAACTTTGTGTTTTCTGTATTACGGAAATACATTTCTGTATCCCACCAATATTCCAATACTATTTTCAATGCATTTATTGCATTCTGAACGCTTAACGAATGTAAATCTATCGAAAAAGTCTTTTTTGCTTGATCAATTTTGTTTTCTACTTCCATTAATTGGGTGGTATGATGATAAGTTCTAATATTTTTTTTAGTTTCGGCAATGGAATTTGAATAATGTGATTTTAAAGTTTTATCAGTTGTTATATTTCTAACATGTTTTAAACTACGAGCACGAAATTCTAAGGAGTCTAAAGTTGAAGAAGAGGAACCATTTGAATTAAAATCACTATTATATTCATTGTATCCAAATCCACTTTTAGCTATTTTACCTTCTCTACCAACTTTAAGAAACCTTTGAGAATCAGTGTCATGTGGATTTGATATTGTTAAATCTGAAAATTGGATGGCACCCAGTTCCAAACTCTTACCTGTTATTGATTTTGACGAATATTCTTTTTTGAAACAATCATTCAGAACAATTGCCAAATTTAATACTTTATAAATATCTCTATTAAACCAATTGATTGCAATCATATAAAATTTCTTAGGTAGTGATAATTCAGGATTACTTTCAATTAATTTTTGTAATTCATTCCAACATTTGTCATTTTCAGAAACATAAATATTTTTCATATTACTTCTAATTAGATCAGACATCAAAACTGCATTTGAACTCGAAATGTTATCACCAAAATTCATGAAATTTTGGAATGAAATTGTTGTTAAACTATGTCTTGTCTGTTTTTCGGGTGGCAATTGAGCATCAAAATTCAACATAATATCATACATGGTTTTTAATTTATTGTAATCGTTTTGATCTAAATACCATTCAACTAATTCCCTATCTTTTTCATCTATCTCTAATAATTCCAACACACTATCTTGCATTTCAAATTTTTTAATCAAACTTTTAACTTTAATTGAATCTAGAGTTTCTTGTATGGACTCACCAGATAATATAATGTCACCGGGTATCAAAGTAGCTAATGATTTTTCGGGTCTTGTTGTCGTAAAATCAATATCCTTCCCAGATTGTGTGGTCAATTCAGCCAATGCTCTTTTATTGTATTTTGAATATTTTTGTTTCTTTTCGTTTTCTTTGTCAATGACAACCCACTTTTGGAAATTATGTGTTCCATTTAATACGCTTTGGTCAGCTGATTGCTGAGTGATGTGATCTATATCATCCTTTATCAAATCATAGTTTAAAGATTGTTCAACTGCTTGATCAAAATCGTCGTTCGAGGTCTTCAAAATGTGAGACAAATGGGCTATGGGAATATCTGGAAATAATTCTGATAACTGCAGAAGCGTTTCTGATAGCTGCAGCTCGCCTTGCACCATTGATGAAAGTGAAACAGACAAAACACACAATGAAACAGATTCAAATGGGCTTAAACAGAAAAACAGATTGGAATTCCCTCTTTGGGACATGGGTTTTGGTTTATTGAAAATGAATAAAAACCTGAAAATTGAATTTGGACTGAGAACTGAGAATTGGGAACAGTGCAAATTCCAAATTTCAGTGTTGGACTTTAAAATGAACATTATTTTGTAGATAAGTGTCATCTTGCTCTTGATAGATCTGTTATAACTCCCTATATTTTTTTGCTGTTAGCACATATTATCAGGTATACTTGCAACATCAACAGGATTAACAACTGCAGATCATGTCCATGCCGCAGTCCGATTTGCCTGCTTCTATTCCATCAGAAAATAACCATATTAATAATCATCCCCCGGCTACCCTGCAAGAAGCAGGAATCACAACAGATGAAGAAGGTCGGTATATATTGCCACCAATTGAAGTTCAGTATAGAGGTGGACATTCCCAAAATCTGTTTATTGTAGTGGGTGATCTCATTTCTGCTGCACCAGTTGCATCACTGTCAACTGTTACCCAAGTATTACGAGATAATTCATTTCCAAACTTTACCAGAACTTCAACACCTCAAATGACAGAACCTTTATCTTTATACACACCTTCTAATTCTTCTTTAGTTTTACCAACTCATGCACAGGATGTAAATCACGTTTCCAGAAATCATGAACTGAACTCAAATGAACTGAACTCAAATGAACTGAACTCAAATGAACTGAACTCAAATGGACCGAACTCAGCTGAACATAATACAAATGAACCGAACTTGAATGAACCGAACTTGAATGAACCGAACTTGAATGAACCGTACTCAAATGGGAGTACTACACTGAATCATAATTCAAGTGATAGTAATCAGCAGCAGTCATCTGGAGGAATACGAGGTTTAGACTATCCAGCATTTGATGTATCTCGTGATGGAATATATAATGATCCAATACAACCAACCTCAGGTTTATTAGGACCAATTCAAAGAGCTTTTGATAGAGTTTACAGACAATCCAGACAACTCACTAATTCTGATAATACTACCACTGGAAATACTAATACTGATAATTCTAACACTAATAATGATAATGATAATGCTAATGACAACAATATCAATACTAGCAATGTTGATAATAACAATGAAAATACAGATAATACAGGTGAACTTGCCACGGATTCTAATCTGCCAGAAGGTGGTACTGAATCCAGAAATATTGTACTTACTGTTAACTATGTTTATGGGGGAGGCAATGAAAGCAATGATGGTTCATTGTTATTGTACGTACCAAATATTGATGAAACAAATGAAGAAAATGTTAGTGTTTTAGTTCGATTAGCAACTGAAATTGCATTAAGAACAATTGCAACTACTTTAAAACAATCTTCAGGTGTTTCAAATCATACCTTCTCCAGCTTGGAGGTTAAAAAAGTTAAAGATTTGATGGATCACGAACAGGAATGTCCAATATGTTACGATCCTTATGTTGATAAGGAAGAGGAAAGAAATGATGATGACGATGATGATTATGATGATGATGATGATGTTGATGATGAAGAAATAGGGGAAGATGATAGTAAAAAAAGAAAAAGAAGTAACAGTAAAAAAGAATGTAATGGCACGGTTGAACCTATAGGATCGTCTAGAAAAAAAATTAGAACAAATACAGGTGAAGCAAAAGCAAAACGTGCTCAGGCATCTGAAGTTGTCACACATTATCCAGTAGCTATGAAATGTGGACATATATTTGGTGCATCATGTTTAAAAGAATGGTTTAAGACAAATAGCACTTGCCCACTTTGTAGGGAAAAAGTTCCAAATCTTTTGGAAACAGAAAATTCAGGTTCAAGATATATTGCGATTACATTACCGAATTTAGCAAGAATTGTTGGTAATAGTAGGCCATTGATTGAAAATTTTAATAGCAGACAAATTACATTCAATTTATCTGAACAAGATACAGCTAATATAGTCAGAAATGTTATTAATGGAAATAATAATGACAATATCAATAACGACAGATTAACAATTCCTTTAATAGGCGGTCCAAATCCTGATTTATTAGAGAGATTTGAGAGTCTGAGAAGAATTTCAAGAAATAGAAGAGAAAGTCAACATGCAGTAACAGCCAATGACTCATCAAATGAAATGGCGGCACAGCCGTCAACGACTCCATTAACAGCCGGTCTTCCACAATCACCACAGACACAAACAAATCGACATTCAGTAATATCATTTATACGTGATTTTCTGTCAACATTGTCGACAAGAAATGAACCATCAGGGGTAACCACATCACACAGGCCACTTCCCCAAAGAAGAATTGCTCGTGCAATGCCACAATTCCCTGGTTTGTTTCCAGCATTGGGTGTTGGAGTCGAAAGTAGAAGAACTGCTCGTGGTGTAGAAACTAGAGAAGTTGGTATGTTTGAAAATCATACTAATGATAACACATCTTCAGAAACATCAAATAATGCAAGCCATATCAATAACCCAACCAATCATAATAGCTCTACCAATGATAATGAACAAACTAGTGATACCAATAATTCTTAACGTAAACATTGCTTTTCAACTTTTTTTTTGAGCGTGTATTTGGCTGGTTCCAGTATTAATTTATAAAATTGTATAGTTAAGTAACAGCGTCAGTTGTGCTATTATACTCAGCATATACTATTCTCCCCATTTAGATGTTTAACTAATGTTTTATGTTTAAGGAAATACTTCGCGAAATGGAAAATTAACACCGAAAAGAAAATGAATCTTTTTGTGTGACAGATAAAGAGTCTGTTTCGAAGTAATGTAAGATAGTCAGTAGGCTTTTAGAAAAGTGGTTTGGTAAGTAACTCTACCACCACGATTCATTCACATCCCATGGAAAACAAAACTGAATATGAAGCCTTCTATGAAACAACCTATGAACCAGATCCGTTCATCTTCAATAGTATCTATTTTAACACCCATTCCACTACAAACAATAACAACAACAGTAATAATACCAACAGCAGTGAAAATGAATTTACCCCCTTGTTATCTCCTATTATGAATAATATTTCCAACGTCAAACCGTCCACATTTTCACCACTATCTTCTCCCATTTTGGAATACAACAAAGCCTCAACAATCAAACAAAAGCGTAAAGATTCATCATCAAATATAACATTAGACACTCCTGGTGATTTACCTGATGATAATGAACTTTCATACGACGGTCATCAGTCTTTCAAAAGGTCAAAGACCCCCGTAACTACTCCTTTACTAAAACCAACTGATATAACATCTAGAAATTCATTGATTTCTGCATCAAGGAAAAACTCAATAAAGAATTCCTCAATTAAAGATTCCCCAAATTTATCATTTCAGACATTTATATCTAAACAACAATCACAACAGCAACATTCTCAACAACAACAACAACAACAACAGCAGCAGCAGCAGCAGCAACAACAGTTCAATTTTCTGGACAATTTTGATGGGGAATTGACTTTGCCACCTCCACCACCCCCTCCTTCAATTATTATATCCAATCCGACTTTCACAAACTTCAAAATACCCACAACTAACCAAAAAAAAAACTCCGTGTTAATCAATCCAAACCATCATAAATCTGCTCAATCTTCTCCTGTCATCTTGCCGTCAAGCTCTTCAATAATGGACTCTCCTAATGTAGATTTTACAATAATCAATCAACCTTTATTAACTAAACAACCGCCATCAACTTCACCAACATCCTTGAAACGTTTGGATCTACCGCGTATAGGAACAAACATTCTATCATATCATTCAAAACAATCAATACCATCCCAGAATTCTACAAATATATCACCATCTACACCTACGCATTGTAAGAAAACATCACATAAATTGGCGGAACAGGGTCGACGTAATCGAATGAACGTAGCACTTCAAAGGCTGGATGAATTGCTTCCTGATCACATGAAAAGGGAAATCACTATACCATCAAAGGCAACCACTGTGGAGTTAGGTTGTAGATACATAGAAGAATTATTGAAAAGGTTGGAGGAGAATGAAAATGCCTGATAGTCATGATATCATTTTGTTTTCAATGATTAACACTCCGTTTTACAGACTATGCTAACCACTTTATAATATCTACCAAATAATATATAATTTTTACTACTTAATCTTTGATTTTAAACTGATAATGTAATTCCTAGGTGTATGTTGCAATTAAACTTTAAAAGCTCCTCGCTCACATTCTTTTTTTTCCTCACTACATGTATAAACGTGGAATCTTTTCTTAACAATTTACAGATACAAACTAATGTTTAATTGATTAATTTAACCAAGAATCTTACATTGTTAACAATGGCGCTTTTGGAAATAATACAGAAAAAGCTTATTAAAACTGGGACATTTGCAAAAATTGTCCGAATGTTACCTAAGATATCATTACTTTTGACATTATTTTCAATTACTTTTATGATCACATTACCACTAGATGGACAATATAGAAGAACCTATCTTAGTGAAAATGCATTAATGCCTGGACAAGCACATCCATTCTTTAGAGAAAGTGAATGGAATCATGTTAGAGGTTATAGAAATGAGGTTGTAAATATGATGAATTTACCATTGAATGAAAGAAACTTGATTTTAAAAAATTTACTAGACTCAATGGGTTACAAAACAGATATTTTAAACTATACTGATTCAATAACAGGTACTGAAAAACCAACATTATATGCAATTTATCATGTTCCTAAGGGTGACGATACAGAAGCAATGGTTTTAACATCACCTTGGTATAATGATGATAACCAATTAAATATCGGTTCCATTTCAATGACTTTGGGATTAGCTAGATATTTCCGTAGATTATCAATTTGGGCCAAAAACATTATAATTGTTTTTCCAGAGGATGGTGGTTCGGTATTAAGAAATTGGGTTGATGCATATCATACTTCATTAGATCATACAGGTGGCAGTATTGAATGTGCAATTGTGGTTGATTGTCCAACTTCAAGCGACTATATTGGATATATTGAACTTGAATATTCAGGCGTTAATGGTCAATTACCAAATTTAGATTTTATAAATACAATTGTTCAGGTTGCTGATAATGAAGTGATTAAAGTCAGTCTTAATGGAACTCCATTTGGACAATTGTGGACAAATGATTATTTCAGTAGATTGAACTCAATGGTTAACGGAATTTTTGATATTGCAAGCGCAGGTATTTTAATGAAAAAGAATCATGAATGTTTCAGCGGTTGGAATATTCAATCGGTCACATTACGTGGTAAAGAAGGTACTTCAGTTGATATTACATCATTTGGTAGAATTATTGAAAGTACATTTAGAAGTGTCAACAATTTACTTGAGAAATTTCATCAAAGTTTTTTCTTTTATTTATTACTTGGATCAAGAACATTTGTTAGTATTGGAATGTATTTGCCAGCTAGTGGTTTATCAAATGCAAGTTTTCTTGTTGGGTCATTAAACTCTTGGATTAATGAAGATATTAATTTAGAGAACTTTTTTAAAGTCCAAACAAGTCAATTAGTTTATTCAAGTTTAACATTTATTTTGATTTTAATAGCATCCACAGCTTTTGGAATCTATACATCTAACATATCTTCTTATTTATCAATTAATGAATATGAGTCATTAACATATAATTATTTTATTTATCCATTATTAGTATTGTCAATACTACCAATTTTCATTAAAATATTCAGGATTAGAATCAATGTTAATCTTGATTATTTAAGAATTCTAAATTCAACAGTTTTGTTTTTTTTAGGATACACATTAATTGGACTAATGATTTTAAATTTCCCATTATCTTTTATAATTTCCGTTATTTTATCACCTTTGAATTTTATCAGATACTCAAACAAGAGTTTGATTTTGAAAAAAGTTTCCCAAAATTCATTATTACTAATTTTAACATGTCCATCAGTTTGGCTCATATGTTTTAGTGTATTAACAAAATTCCATTTTCAATTTGATAATGTTAGAAACCTTCTTCAATATATTTCGTATCCGTTACTACAACGTCAAATTCAAAAATTACTCGATTTTATTGATGATACGTCGATTGATGAGTTTTTGATTGCACCTGTTGAGTTATTTACTAGTTTAATTACTTCTTATAAAGATATTCAATGTTGGACCTGGATAGTCATTTGTTTTACTTGGATACCTGTTTGGTTAAGTATGGTAGTTATCAGTTGTTTAAATATCAATAAGCAACAAGAAACTGATTATGAAAAGAAGGATGTATAGTATCAAAATTAAATTATATAGACATATATACAGAATGTGTAAAGGAAATAATTAAATAATAACTAAAGAATTACTCAATCTCTGTACTCGTCCATGAATTTAGCATGGAATTCAGCCCAGTCATCAATCCATTTGGTACCAGGAGCTAAGAAAGTTGTTCTTAGATGCCATGTACCTGGAACTTGACCGAAACCTGAACCTGGAACAGTACAAATACCGGTACTCTTCAATAATTGAGAGCAATAGAATTCATCAGCAGCCAAGCCTTCATCAGCAGCAGCGGATAAAGCTTTTTGACTCAGTGATAATGATGGGAAACAATACATAGCACCTTGTGGTTCTTGACATGAAATACCTTCCATTTTATTAAACGCTAAATATAATTTATGTGATCTTTCCTTCAATGCATTAAAAATACCAGATTTTTCTGAGTGGAAAATACCATGAGATGGATGGGTTTCATGAGGTGGGTTAACCATAAGTGATACTAAAGCTTGACCAACAACAGGAGGACAAAGTGAGATTGAAGCTAATTTGAGAATTTGTGCAATAACTGATTCTTGAAAACCAACAACTTCCATGTAACCACCACGTTGACCACACTCACCAATCATACCCTTGGAAGTTGAATGAAGTGAAGCTAATTGAACATCTTTATATTTTTCAGCATTAATCTTTTGTAAATCTCTTAAAACCTTCTTCACAGAAATAAATTCCCCAGCATAAACGTTTTCTTGATAAACTTCATCAGCAATAACAACTAAACCATATTTAGCTGCAACATTTAAGATTTCAGCAATTGTTTCTTCAGTTAAAACTGCACCAGTTGGATTACCAGGATTAATTAAAACAATACATCTTGGATCAACACCATCTGCTTTTGCCTTAATAATAATATTTTCCATATCACTAGCAGAAACTGACCAATTTTCAGATTCATTTAAGTAATAAGGTAAAACAGTGGCATTATTAAGTGCTAATGAAGCGGTATAAAGCGGATATTGAGGGATTGGAATCAAGAACCCAGTTTTTGGACCATTTGATAATAAACTTAATAAATAATTGACAGCAGAGGATGCACCAGCAGTTAAATAAATAGAATCAGGATCAGATGGATGGTCGTCTCTATCTTCAATATATCTTGCAACGGTTTTTCTGAAATACAGAACACCCTTTGAATGAGAATAAGCACCAACAGAAACTAAATTGGACATGATCTCATTTGCTCTATCAATTGCATCATGTGGAAAGATCTTACTTGCATATTCAGATTTCAGTAAATCTGGATATTCAATTAATGATAAAACTTGTCTATAAAAAGTAATTGGTTTTTGGTCCAGTTGTTGCGGGTTACCAATGTTTGCCGCAATAATTTTATCAAAAGGTAAAGAATCAGGATCACTCTGAAGAGTACCATGAAGCTGTTCAGCCATTGTTGGAATTTTACCACGAACTGCATACTTAGCAGCCAAGGCGTGTGGATTTAAATCTGTATCTGTTAAAGGGTTTGCTGGTGTAAACTCAGCATTAGCTATTTGGGAGAGAGTTGAGTGACTCATTTTTGAGGTAAATGATTTTGAAGGGATCAGAGATTTGGAAAGATGACGAACACGAGCAGCAAGCATGTAGCAAAATTAAGAAAAATAGCTGTGTTTAAATATTTAAAACTTCAATGTCAAAACAGAAAATTGTATTATTGGAACATTCGGCAACGGTGATTTATCTATTATCATTTAGCAAAAAACGATAACTTTTTCAATGAAAAAAGCGGTGCGCGGGAATTTCCTAGTTAGGATGATTCTTGAAAGCGATTTTTCAGTGTTTGGAAAACCGGGAAAGGGGAAAGAACCCCGACATAGTTTTATTTGGTGTAAGGTTGGGTTTAGGGGTAGGGTTAAGTTTAGGTTTGGTTCATTAGACAAATAACGAGTAGAGTTGGATCTACTTCCTCTATATAGTTGTAATTGGGTATCCAGATCACTTTCCAACTACGTATGGCGAGTACGTGGTGGAGGAGGTGGCGGTGGTGGGGGACGCAGTGAAGTATAGGAATTGTATGAATTCTGTGATGAAACCGACAAGACACTTTCTGTATCTGACGATGTATCACGTACTCTACGTGATGCCGGAATCGGTGGTGGTGGAGGTGGCAGTTTTTTATGTGCCGGATGAAGTCTTCCTTTCACCTTGGGGCATATTTGTGAATCGAGATGTAATTTATGTAATACGGTTTTACCAACCTTTTGTAAATCTGGTAACGAAGCTGATTTATTTGGATCATCAAACAACTTTAATTTCTTGATGTTCGGCAATGAATTATCCCTAGTTCTCTCTGCTTGATTTTGAAAAAAAGTTGCCTTTAAACATCTTTTTGATAATGATTTCATACTTCCATTGCTTTCATCACTTGAAATTAAATAATGCAATAATTCACTAATTTCACCACGTTTATAGGTTTCAAAAAATAAATCGGTTTCTGTAATCAAAACATGTAAAACCCTTAAATAAATACCAACTAAATATTCATTTTCCTTTAACTGTAAATCATACAACTGTCTAATTATAATATCAACAATAATTTTAATATCATTCATATACATAAGTCTATTACTTATTTCATTACTGAAAATAACATATAAGTATTTCATCATCAAAATTTGGTCAATCACGTTCATTTCCCTATTAAAGTTTAAAATTAAGATTTCATTAAAGGTTTGGAAATGTTTATTGGTGGTATCCTTCAAAATGCTATCAACAATTAAGTTTTTATATTCTCCAATATAAATATTCAACCCACATTCATACATATATTGTTCGTTCAATACTAATAATAATCTAAAAATCAAATAATTGATTTCATTCTCTAATCTTGCTTCAATTTTCAATTGTTGAATTAAGTAAACTATATTATCCTGTTTAAGTTTCCCCAGTTCTTCCTTAAATTCGTAGCTTTTGCATAATTCAAAAAACAATTTCAAGTAATTTATATAGTTACTAGCAAACACTTCAATTCCATTCTTATTAGTTTTACTAATTTCAATATAATTTTCTAAAACTTTGCAGAATGTTGTAAATCCATTAAATTCTTTCAATATTTCTAATAATTCTTTGTTATAATGATTATAATGTTCATAAAATATCCAACCAATAATTTTAATAAATTTTTCATTTGTTTCAATTGATTCATTTACAACATCACTCAATTCATTGCCTAATTCATCAACGTTTAGCTTTAGATTATTCAGATTTGAATCAACAGCATATAGTAGTAGTGATAACATTTTACGTACACAAAAGTTCAAATGTGTTTGATAATACTTAAATTCCATTAAGTATTCTGCTGTTAGGGAATAAAACTTCTCGTCTCCAATTTTATTAGACAATTCATCACAATATTTAGCAACTAATGCAATAAAATTGACTAACAGAGCATTTATCTCTCCTTCTGAACATAACTCTAGTTTATTTCTAATTTCTTTCTTACAATGTGGGGTAAAAAGCATTTCGGTGTCATTACCACATAATGTTTTCGAATACAGCAAATCATCCGCCAATTCCCAGAATCTATCAATACTGATATTTGGCTCATCAGCTAACGGTATCTCCACATCAGCCATTTAAGCAACAATTTTTCTAGCAAAAACTGCCTAGTTATGCTTATCAATGTATAATAAACAATACTAGCATTTCCTTCTCTACTATCATGTCCGTCAATCTATTCATTCCACCAAATTAAAAATCGCTTACGTAAAATTAAACCACAAAACATTAAAATCACAAACCGATAACTGTGCCCCCTTCAGGAATATCATGCTGTTTTATCAAACTTCCAACAATGCAACAAGGGTTAATAGACGTATGTATATGATTATCTATGAACTTTCTACTCAGAATACTAACAATCGTATAGGTTTATCAATCTGAACAAGATGCTGAAAGAGCAACTCACAACAACGATTTAAAATCTGCAATGAATCATCATTCCAATGCAATTACAAAGCTTAATTTATTAATAAATAGTATAATTGAAAGGGATTCACCTGATGAATTTGGCGTTCTGGATTCACTTAAAGTATTACAAAATCAAATTAATTCACGCATATCACAACTACAAAAATTGATAACTTCAAATAAAAATCAACCTACTATACCTGAACGAAATAGTCTACAATCTCCAGTAAATTTACAAATAGAAAATGGATCCTTTTTGTTACTTAATGCAACTGTTGCAGATATCCAAAATTCGTTAATCAAAAATGTGAACGTTACAGATTCAAAGGTTTCACTCATAAACAAGGAAAAAATTAATCATTTAGAACATGAATTGCAATTATTAAATTTTAAAAATTCTAACGATTTAGTTTTGAGAAATGAACTCTTAACAAAGTTAAATATGCTATATTATAGTGAAATATTGGCATTTCAAGAATCAAGTACTGAAATTATGCATACTATCAAAAACATAAACTCTAAAATGGTTACTAGTGATGGTGGTAATGACAATAAAAACTGGGTTAATATAAATCAAATAACTGATGAATCGGTATATAAAGTAATACATGATTTACAAATGAAAATTTCCGAATTAGAAAGGGATAAATTACATATGGAAAATGAAATCGTCAAATTAAAAGAAAGGTGGAATAATTTAATGGAGAACTCATCTAAACGAATTAAGTCTCAGAATTAATTAACTAAATATTTACTTAATTATACATATGTTTACTAGTTAACTTTTGAATGAATCATTTCTTCTTTATTGATTAAATGTTCGATGGTTTCTATACTTTCTAATAATTTATCAATATTACCGCTCCATTCATTTAATAATTCGTTTTCACTTTTTGGTTTTATAAATGTAACAACTTTAAATGGTCTATTAATTTTTGCATATAAATCACCCTTATTAACTAAATCAATTATAAAACCTTCAGTCTCTAATTGAGTTAATTCTAGTAACTCACATAATCTATCTAATTTAATGTTCGAATAATAAATTGAAATAACTCGTAAATTTAATTCAGTTACTCTCTTCTTTAAATCAGCTAAATGTAACTTACCTTGTTCTGTTGATTGATTGAATATATCCTCTGTCAAAAGTTTTGAAACAGTGTCCTTTTCAAAATTTTTCCAGCTAATTAATTCCTTTGTGGTAAAAATCTTTATTAATTCTTCCTCGATTGGTAACTTCGATAAATTCTTATCAATTACAACCCTTGATATTAGATCATTTTGTAAATTTGAGTATGGAGCTAAAATCACATAAACAGCAATTTGCTTCAAGTATTTTAATGATTCTGTTAAATCCCCTTGTATCTTTGGAATATTATAGATATTTAAATTATATTTAACGATATTTTCATAGTCATTTTCAAAAACTGCAATTTCATTGATTAATTGGTAGTATCTTAGTTTGAGATCAGCAAATTTTTCCAATGTTCTAATTAAAATCTTTCTTGATAAAATTTTAGAAAAGTGATAATCACCCTTCAAATTGTTCAATGTGATTTGTTCAAGAATAAATTGAATTTTTTCTTCTAATTCCATTGAAGCATATGTTTCAACCTGTAATTCATTTAAAACTTCACAAGCTTTATCTAAATCTTTCTTCTCATTCAATAATATATCACTTAATATTTTAGTTGCTTTTGCTCTTTCAATTTCAACAAAAATCTTATTTTCAGTAACAACTCTAATGGTTTCAATAGTCTTCATTTTAGTGTCTAAATCGTTGATTTGATCAAGATTATGAATAACTTCTTGAATCAATGTTTGTATAGAATCCTTTAATTGACCATGCTTTTTAGATAACAACGTGATTTGCTCATCCAATAATTCCCAATCTTTAGCATGTACTAAAATTTCAACAACTTTGATCATAATTCTCTTTGAAGATGCCCCATCTGATGCTTGTCTGGTTTGCTTTTCTAGCAAAAGAAGCTTCTCTAAACTAGTTTTATAATCAGTTTTGACTAATTCATCGATTTGGCCGAATTGTTCGTTCAAAGTTTCGGTATAATCCTTCTGCGGTTTTTGAAATGGGTCACTGGACATAATTACAATAACTCTGTTGTGTGAAATGTGAAATGTGAAGTGATTTTCTCTGCAAGCAAAACCAACCTAAAACCCATTTGCCACCGAGTTGGCAAAAACATCAAAATCAAAAATTAAAAATTCAGTCGCCCTTTCAACATGATTCGGAAGTTAGAATTTCAATTTTCTCATTTGTTTTTTATATTCCTTATTTAAACAAGCAATAGTCTCAGTCTCTATTGTACATTTCACTCTGTATTATCACCTATTTGTTGTTTTCTTTTTTCTTTTATTTAATGACCAAACATGGATGTTACCTCATCATTTGTATCTAGATCGGTCACTTCCACCGTTAACCTGAATTGGGTGTTTTTGTTGGATTGGTTGATTGTTTTTGTCACATCAATCCTAATTATCTTTTATTTTAATAGATTACTAGGATTTATAGTTACATTTTTCTTTACATATGTTATTAACAGACGACGAAAAACTAAAGTGAGTGTTCAATCGTTTAAAGTAAGTTTACTTGCCGGTCGTATATTTCTAAAGAATGTTACAATAGTAACACCAAATGAACTCATCATGATTCATACAGCCATTTTAACGTGGAGATATTGGATCCAGTTTGTTCGACAATCGCAATTCTATGTTCAAGAAAAAAAATTAAATGATTTAACTAATAAAACATTACCAACTAGATTTGGTTTAAAAATTGTTGGTCTCGAGGTTTTTGTATTCAATAGATCAGGTGCATATGATCAAATCGAAGAATTTTTGAAAAATGAATCAAAACAACATCATGGAAAAACAGCACCAACATCCCGATCTGCTCCTAAAAAAACTAAAAATGAATTAGACAATGTATCAACATCAGGTTTAAAATATCGAGGATCAAAACCGTCAACAAATATAAGTGATGAAAAAATTGACATTAATTATAACAATGCATCGATAAACTCGCATGATTTGGATGAAAGTATTGATGATAATGAACCCAAAGAAGTTATGGATTCCACATTCTTAGATTTTTTACCTATCGAAGTGACTGTTACAAAAGGTTCTTTTGTTTTAGGTAATGAGCGGACTCCAGGTTTGTATGTTGCTTCTATTTCTGCAATGAATGGTAAAATTGATGCAACATTGCCTGGATCGCCACTAGATTATTATAGAACTCATTATGACTTCAAAGTTTCAAATTTAAAGGTTGACTTAAGGAAAAATGTCACCTATAAAGACGTTGATTCGTTAGAAAAAAAAATCAAAGAACTTAAAAATAAAAAGAAAGCACGGAACTTTATTTCAATGATTTCAGGCTTAGGTAAAAGCTTAAAACACCTTCATAATTTATACCATAAAACACCAACAGTAAAAACGAAAACTAATAAAATAATAAATGATTCTTCTAGTATTTCGGAAAAAGATTTCAACCATGACATTGAGGAATGGCATGGTTTGGACAGATATTTAACAACAGTTTCGTCAACTGATTCTGAAGAAGATACAGGAATCTTTGACTATGATAGGTCTAAAATCATAGACACCGAGTATGCTAAAGTTTCAAGGATACTAGAATCGCAAACTTGTAAGATTAACTACTACTATGACTCTCAAGGTTTGGTTCCCTCAAAAAAATCATCAATAGACTATGTTGAAGAACCAGATATTGGTAACAAAGATATACCCCCAATGTTTGGTTTAGATATAACCGTTTTTGGTACCACTGTTGTTTATGGACCATGGGCAGAAAAACAAAGAGGTTCATTACATCAAGTGTTATTTCCTCCATTATATAGAGACCTAGTGCCATTTCAAAAGTTATCAACTGGAATGAGAAGACAATATGTTAGTTTTGATTTATCAGTTCAATGTGGTGATGAATTAATTTTAAGAATCCCGCATCGTGAAGAAAGTAAAGACATTTTATTTTTAAAAGATATAGATGTGCCAACAATAAGGCCATTTGGCTGGCTTAACTTGAAATTGGCAAAAGGATCAATTACAGATGTTTCAATTTCTCTAATTGCAACTGAAGAAAAAGGCGCAGATAATAAAATTAATGCAGTTTTTGTGAAACCTGAAATATCAACTAGTGTTAATCATGATATTCTATTTAAAGCTGATGAACATATTTTAAATGCAAGTATTGCTTTCCCATTAAAATGGAATAGTTTGTGTGATTGGAAGTTTGAAAATATATCTAAAAATGCAAATATTTATTTATTAAGGGAACATATTACCTTGCTGTCTGACCTATTTGGAGATTTTTCATCTGGTGAGTCAACACCATATGAGTTATTCAGACCCTTTATTTACAGGTTTAACTGGAAAATGTATGATTATGAAATATATCTCAATATTAATGAAGAAAATATTATCAATAATCCATTAGATGGTAGTATTAATACATATTTAACATTTTCCGGCTCATTTTTAAATCTGCACACTAAAATTCCTTTGACTTCCGTGTACAAAAAATCAAATACTGTTGATTATGTCTTAGAGACTACTTGTTTTGACTTAGCAATCAGACATCCCACTTCAAGCACATTTTCAAATTTTATGCAGACTGAAGTTATTGGTAATGCAAATAATTTCAAAATGAAAGGTTCATACACGTATTTTAGTTTCATGGAAATTGATGCAATTGATACAATTGTCATGGATTGTACATGTGATGACACGACTGTTAAACTTTATGGTTTTGCCATAAAATATTTTATGTCACTCAAAGAGAACTATTTTGGTGATTCAACCCATTTTCAGAACTTGTTGGAGTTTAGAGATAATTTTGGTAAAGATGACAAACCAATTTTACATGAAGGTAAAAGACTGAAAAATGAAACTGATCTTATGTTTTCCTTTTGTGTTAATAATGGTTGTTTAGCTCTACCGTGTCATTTATATGATTGTATGTCTCATCTAGCATTACACTTTGACGAGTTAGATATTGATCTCAGAAATAATAATTATTATATGGACTTGCAAGCTAACTTTTCTGAAGTTAAAGGTAGATATGTTGAAGATTGTGATGAAGCTATAATATTTTCAAATACTAAAGATAAAGTTGCATTTGAACCCGAATTATTAATTGATGATTTCTCCATCCATAGTATTAGAATATTTGGGTTACCACCTATTGAACCTACCTATTTTTGTCGCTGGAATTTTTGTTCAAATGGTATTAAGATTGATGCTGAACCTATATTTTTAACTGCTTTATCACGTGTGGGTATGTCATTCGGTTTAAGTCATGCTGATTTGGAAAACTCATTATCATTGCCAGTTTCTTCTGTTATGGATATTTTAAATTTATCATTTAAGTGTCCAATAATTGATATAACGCTCAAGGGATCAGACTATATGTTTAGAATCAGCTTATTAGATTTATTATTTAAACTGTCAGATCAGCCTACTCCATTATATAATAGTTTACTATATCTGACCATTAAAGATATTATTGTCGAAGCAATACAACATGATATCCAAATCTTAAAATTAATTACCTCATTACAAATGAAAAATTTCAGTCAAAAGAAGGAAGCCTTTGAGAGAATGAAAGAACAAGCAATGCATTTAAAGAAACATGATGCTTCATTTCATAGAACACCATTTTTAATTCCGGAATTTGCAAAGGATAGAAAGTATTTTAAAAGCATCAATTCCATTACACCATCATTAAACTTACCTGATCCTCCGCTACCGTTAACCAATCAGAGCGTGGAGATGATAATTGGAAGTTATCCGGAGCATATCAAACAGAAATTATCAAGTATTTCGTCTGCGTTTAACGATGATGATGATGATTATTCAGACCATATTAATAGTTTTGGTTCAAATTTAGAAGATTTTGATGTTTTGAGAAACTTAGATGTTGATTGTTCCTATGATAATATTCCAATTATCTTTAATAAAATTGAAGTTTTTGTTTCACCTTTATTAGCTCCTGTTGTTGTGGATTTTATGTCAAGTTTAACACAGTTTAATATGTACTCAATTTTAGATGAGTTACAGGCAGATTTTGTTAAATTTTTTAAATTTAAGCAAGAAAATACTGTTGTTAAATGTAAAATTGAATGTCCATTGTTCACATTAAAGGTATCTGAAAACTTTGAATCTATTGATTATGTATTTCTAGGATTAACTGATTTAATTTTTGCAACGTCCACTTCAGAGATCGATAATTCCAAAACGTTGAATCTTTATGCAATGGTCAAAGAGTTCAATTTAGATATTGTTAGAGATACCGAGGATGCATTTTTAGTTACTTTTCAAAATATACTAGTGAAACAATCATTTGAGCAAAAAAAGATCTCGACATTTGATATTGAAAATATTTCATTTTTTATTGAACCATTACATACAGCATGGATGATTGATTCCATTTTCCAGTATAAATCGATTGTTGAAACAGCTATTGAAAAGTGGAAAATTTTTCAAAATGATAAACATGCGGCATCTGTTGAATTGTTATACGACTTGTCAAGAGGTGGTATTGATTATAATATTACACATGATCCAACATGTATTACCAAACCATCATATATTGCAGGTTTTTCACAGAATCATATTAGAATGGATGGTAACTGGATGATTATTCCGCGATTAAGGCATGTTTTGCATAATTTACCAAATGATTGGATTGTTAAAAAAAATAGATTATTTAAAGAAAGAATTTGGGAAGCTCCGAGAAGTGCAGAAGATGATGTTGCTGTTATTTTTGGTAATTGGAGATGTTGGGATAACCATAAAACAAAAGATAATTTTATTTTTAAAAAGGTTTTTGATGTTAAAGAAGATGTTAAGAAAAAACTATTTCATGCTCTTAAATTTACTTTAAAATCCTTCAAAATATCAATCCATCCTTTTTCAAATGCCTTTATTGTGGATAACTTATTTTTTTTCTTAAATGAAGATATTTTAAGTGAAAAAGTTAAAGATGTTGCATTACCGTTACTGGATGATCCAATTGAAAATTGCTTAGACATTACATTAAAAATTGGATCACTGGTTTCAAATTTTACAAAGATTGGTAAATTTTTAAAGCAAATCAACAGTATTATTGATGATGCTAAAAAGGCCTTAGATAAATACAAATCTAATGTTGAATTTCCAGTTGGAAGTGATGATGATTCAATTATCTCGCTTGACGACCTTTCGAGATATCAAGTTATTGAACCGACCTTAATAACCACTAATTTTTCATTGGCTGAATACTCATACTCTATCGGTATTGATAAAAGTATTTTAACATTTTATGGACAAGGCGTAAATGTTACATCTTCAATGATTAAAGCAGAAAAGATGATGTCATGTACATTAAATTATAAGAACCAATTTTTTGCGATTGAATTTTATATTGAAAGAATTCCAATTTTTGAATTCAATTGTGAGTCTCAAACTTCAACTTTGGTTAATACAGGATCTTTTGAATCTGGTAAAACTGCTCTTTTCCTTTCAAATGAAAGTGTCAATTTTAACTTTCTGCCGGAAACGAAACATTTTGTTAGGGCAATTACGGTATTAAGTGAACATGATTGTCAATATTTATTATCGTTTATTGAAAAGCTTTCAGAAAATAAAAATTCTGATTCTGATACTTCATCTGTCACTTCAATAAATGAATCAATATTTGATAAATTAAAGACGAACTTGTTTGAAAAAATCAAATTCAATTTATCAGCATCTATTAAAACGTCTAAAATTAATTTTCATTTTGAATTAATATCACCATTTTTCACAAATTTTGAGATTTTAGATCCAAATATTTCATTTAAATTGGGGAATTTTGGATTATTAACTGAATTTTTAGTTAGTAATTTTAGAATATTTATTGGTTCACAAAGTAGTCGGTATGTTTTCGAGTATGTGACGCTTTCTACAGAAAATTTGAAATTTTTAATTGCTGGCTTATATAATAAAAGCATGTACCAAGTTATGACGAAGTTACTAATTGGAATGTTTAGAATCAATTTATCAAATAACAATTTAGTTACAATAATTCATAAATTACAATCGGATTTAAAAATTTCCGAAAAAAATTTGAAAGTATTAAAGAATAGAATTGAAAAAACAATTAATCTTTTCCCTAAAAAATTAGAAATTGAAAAGGATGATGATCAAAATAATGCAACCAAAAAATATAGTTTTAAAAAATTTGGTGATATTGTACATTTGATTTTTGATATTCATTTTAATAATATTATTTCAAATCTTAATTTGAATGGTAATAAAGTACATCTTGATTGTGCACAACCTAGAATCATTGTCAAGAGTTATGATAATAAACTGAATAGGTATTTACCACATGGATCTATATATGTACCATCAACTAAAATTTCAATTGGATTAAATGGTGTTCAAGGTCTGTCCACAATTTTTGATATTCAATTATTAATTGAAGTTATGAATCCAGTTTCTCAAGATCATAATTTACAAAAACTTCAAATAAAAACTAATTATTGTAGACTGGTTTTAAATACACATATTGTGGAAGAATTAATTGAAGCTTATGGAGATATTGCAATTTTATTAGAATCCAAAAAAGTTAAAGTTCATTCACCAAAGGAAAATAATAATATTAATTTTGAAGAAAAAATTGATTCAATTTTATCATTTTTCTCAATTAATATATTAGCTAAAAATATTTGTTTTGGTTGGTTATTTAATGAAAATGATTCAAGATATTCGATTTTAGCACCAGGGTTTATATTAGGATTTGAGAAAACTATTATTTCATGTGCAAAAGGTGGAGGTAAATTTCAAAGTCATGGTATGTACTTATCAACAGCTAGAGGATTTACATCATCTACATTTTATTCAAATAAAAGTGAAAAATTAAACGATAATAGAGTTTATTTCCCCTTATTTAATTTAATTTATACAATTTATTCAGATCCAAAGGTTTTCAATTTTAAAGCACAAGTTGATGGTGAACAAATTGATTTTAAATTTCAGACTGATATTTTTTCAATTACTGAACCATTATGGACATCGATTAATTCATTACAAGATAAATACTTACACGTTAGACAAATTCTGAATCGTAAAAAACAACGTGAAGATAATAAAAATCAAAATATTTCAATTGAAGATAATAATGAAGATAATAGGGTTTTAAGTGGTAGAATTTTTATGATAAGTTGTGTTTTCAAATTTTCAGGTGCATCATTCTTCATTTATAATTCAAATATTGAAATTAATGGTACGATCCCGATTTTACGATTACAATCACCAAAATTATCATCTATTTTCAAATATACTTATGATATTTTTGCAATTAAAAATCATGCATTTTTATTTAGTGCATTAATTTCGGAAACTAATAACAAATTGTCATGTTTATGTGTACCAGTTTTACAAGATATTATAAGAGGATGTCAAAAATTAATGAAAAAATCAAATAAACAAAGAAAGATTAGTGATATTCCAACTACAAATACTTCAAATAATCTTAACATTGTTGATTTATCAAAGAAAATAGATGCTAATTTTTCATTAAAAATTGAACCTCAAAGGTTAGAATTAACATGTGAACCAAGAGCAAATATTGAAGCTGAAGTTGTATTGGACGAAATCCATTTAATTATTAAAATAGATCAAGATTATTTATCAGGTGTATTGAATATGAGAGGTTTAAAATCTGAATTAAAGCATGCATATTCTAAAGTTATTAGTGGATCAATTAGTATTAATCATTTAACTGTCAGTAGTACTATGTCAACAATTAATTATGAAAAGAAATTTTCAACAGTTTCTAAATTGCATAGTGTTGATGTATTTATAAATATGCAGCAGAGACAAGATTTGGATTTATTTAAGAATTTTTGGTGGCCTAATGAATTTACAGAATCCTTAGTTATTAGGAAAAACAAAAAATCAAATGTTCATGAAAAGACATTTGCATCAATGTTAAGAGAAGTATCAACAACAACTGCATTTCCATGGGTTTTAACATTTTTAATTTCAAAAGTTACAGCAAGAATTGATTTAGGTACATCATTAGGTAAAATCTTTGTTACAATTGAAGATTTTATTGCATTATCAACTAAATCTATAAATTGGGATCAAAATTTGAAAATTTCATTTGATTCAATTAAACTTGAATCTAAGGGTAGATTAAGTGGATTATTAAATGCTAGAGATATTAGAATGACATCTGCAATATCATGGAAAAATGATAATAATGTATTAAATATTCCATTAGTTTTATTAAGTTTTGGAATTGGTAATTTACGTACAAAAATATCACTGGATTATCACACATTTTTCATATTTGAAATAATCAAATTAAGTTTAACAATTTATAATCAAAGAGATGATGATATTAAGAAATCTAGATTAAAAAATAGTTTTAATATTCAATCAGTTAAAGTTTTCATGACTGCATTAACAGCCTCTAATTTTGTTGATGTTTATACAATTGGATTGCGTATGAGACAAGATATTAAAATATCATATAAACAAGTTCTTAATGATGCACAATTGAATGTTTCAGAAAAGACAAAGGAAGCATATAAAGAAAAAGAACGAGAAGAAAAGGATAATGAAGGTGATGTTGATGATGGTGATGGTGCTAATGAATTATTAGATATTACACCACCATCCCAAACATTTTTAACTATGATTGAAAAATTGAGGACTTATTTAGATGTAAATATTGAATCATTAAAAATTCAAATATTTCCAAGTAGTTTATTAGATTCACAGGCAATGGTTATTAATATTGGTAAACAAAATGGTAAATTTTATCAAAAAAGTAATGGTAGTGATGATATGGACTGTAAAATTGAAAATAAGTTATCATTAGATTTGTCAGATATAACAGTATCATTAACAACATTTAAAAATCGTGGAAGTAATATTGAAACAATAAGTGAAATGAATGAAAATGATATTGATGAATATATTGAATTAAATAAGTTATCATCAATACCAGATAACTTATTTGTATTCCCATCATTAAAGGTTTCGATGTTAACAATACAAAATCGAAATAATAATATAATTAAATATAAATATACATGTAAATTTGATGGAAAAGTTGATATTAAATGGAAGATTGGTAGTGTTTACTTTATTAGACAAATGTGGTATTCACATGCAACAACATTAAGTAATAGATTAACAGCACTTAGAATATATACATCAGATGATAATGATTTAGATATTGAAGAAGACTATAAGAAATCAGCACTTGAAACTGTTAATTTAGAGGATAAATTGAAGGATGTTGAAAGTGACAAAAAATTTACATATAAATGGATAGTTGAACCAGATATTGAAACTCCACAATTAAAAGATTTAGGTAGTGCGACGCCTCCATTGGAATGGTTTGGGTTACATAGGGATAAGTTTCCAAATTTAACACATCAAGTTGTTGTTTTAGGTATTCAGAAGTTAATTGAACAAATTGAAATTAAGTATTCAAAAGTGTTGAAATAGTGCTATGGATGAATATGTAATAGTTTAAATCCGCGATGAGTAGTGTGTAAAGTAAATAATCAAAAAAACGATGAAGTACATGTATAAAAAACCGAACCTTTTCGGAAGTGTAAATTGGAAACCCCCAATTAATCCATCAATTGAATAACCTAAGGTATAATGACAGATTTAATACCAAGGGAAAAATTGGAATCGATTCTTAAAAAGCATAAACTCATAAATCAAGGAGCATTAAAACTTTTAAATACTACAATACAACAACAACAACAACAACAACAACAACAGCAGCAGCAGCAGCAGCAACAGCAGCAACAGCAACAGCAACAACAGCAGCAACAGCAACAGCAACAACAGCAGCCACAATTATCACAACAGCAACCATCAACAAATAGTATAGTTACATCACAAACACCATTTTTTGCAAATACAACAAACAATGCAAATAATAATGATAATGAAAAAGAGACCTGTATGATGAATCAAGATATAATGGTGATGATGAATTCTAGTAATTCCTTATCAATAAATGCCCGGAAGAAAGCGTTGAAAGAATATGAAGATTCATTAGAACAGATAGAGAAGATTGAAAAACAGTTGAAGTATTTAGATAGATTTAATGACAGATATAAACGGAAACAAAAACAGTTAAAACTACAACAACAACAACAACAACAACAACAGCCACAAACACAAAATAATGGATTCAATCGTGTAACTGTTGATGACGATATATTGAATAAACAAAACGAAGTTTATAAATTATTAAAAAATCTTAGACTAACAACAACAAATACGAAATCCATTATAAAGGACGGAAATCGAATATGTGAGATTTTGAATTGTCAGTTGATTTCAATACCATCCATAAGTTCAATTATACCAATAATTTGGCCATTAATAATATATCAGGGTAAACATAAATCGATTGTAGTTTTAGGATTTCGAATATTAAGATATTGTGTTAAAAACTATTATGATTTATTGGAATTGTTTTATTTTTATTTTAGGAAAAGAGGACATGAGAAATTTTATTCATATCCATACAACCGGTATGATCGAATCATCAAGGATGAAGATTTGGATATTTATAATAATCAAGGTGGTAATGATGGACATGGAGATGGTGGTGGTGGTAATGGTGTTGGTAATGATAATGGTAATGGTAAGGATGATGATGATCATGATGTTGATGTTGATGATGGTGATAATGATGATCATGATGCTCATGATGATACATTAGGTATAAAGATTCAATCAATTAAGGGGGATAAATTAAAGATTGAAAAGGATGTAAATATTAAAGAATTTAAACCATTAATTATTATAATCTCTAATATATTACATGAAGAAACAGGACAAGAAGTTGTTGAATGTCTGAAATTTATTAATAAAATTATTGAGTTAGATGGATGCAAATTTCTTGATTCATTAGGTATAAAATCGATCATTAAATTAGGAGAATTAAATATTATACAAATGAATAATGGGAATGGAGATATGATGAATATTGAAATAGTTACTTTAGTTATTTTAATATTTAAGATATTGAGCGAGATTACAATTAAAGACTTGAAATTTTCATATGAGTTCAACATATTGAAATACTTGATTAAAATATTTTTAATTGAATCACCATTTTTGAATATTCTTTATAAAGTTGAAAAATTGAAAACATCCAATATAAGGGAAGAAGACAAGAATATGATAATACTGTCACTAAAGAATTTGAATATGATTTTCTTACCAATAGTACTAAAAATTTTGAATTCAGCGATTGGTCAAGAGTATTTAGTTGAGTTAAATTTTATACCATTATTAATATCGTCACTATTAGATAATTCTTGGAATCAAAGCAGTATTCTATTATTAAAATACCAACATATAACTAACATCTTGAATATATTGATTAATTCATCCAAAGGTGCAGAGTTATTCTATTATGATGAATTTTGCAATTTGAAGAATTTGATTAATGGGTTGTATAATGAGAACTCGATGATTAGGACCATTGTGATGAGTATAATTGCTAATGGATTACGGATTAAGAAGTTGACGATGTTAACCGTCAATAAGGAGGAATGGAACTGGGAGAAAATGATAAAGCAGGAAGAAACGAGGGAGGAGGAAAATGATGATGATATAAGTACTAAAATGGGTGGTAGAAGCTATCCGGAGTTTGAAAGTTCGGCGATTAATGAGTTCACAAAGAAATTTTTGATATCGTGTTTGAAGTGTAAGTTGGTTGAAACGTTGATAACGCTGTTCAATAAGTTTGAAGATGATAAGAAAGTTACTAGATGGATATCGTTTTTACTATGTGAGATATTTTATTTAAAGAGCAAGTTATTAGAATACGAAGAGAACGAGATTTTCCAGTATGAAGATAACATGAGTGTTAAAATGAACCGGTTAATTGAGCGAGAAAGCAAGAAACATATCAAGTTGTTGTTGAAGATCAAGGAGGAACTGAAAATGAATGAAGAGAGTCTAATCAACAAGGGCAAACCGAGATGGCGCCTAAGCAGTGATTCGCTGTTGAAAGTGTTTTTACAAACCAGTAGTATCCCAATACTGGGTAAGATTCTAAAGGAAGAAGGCACGTCGTCGTCGTCGTCGTCGTCCTTGATTGAGATGATTACCGTTGAGAGCATCTTGCGGAAAATGAAAAAGCTTCCGCTAGACATAGACATCAAGCCGTTGATTCTACAAACGAGGGTGGTTTCGACGAAGGAGTATTTGGAATGGGACTGGGTGCTGATCTACATTCTGTTGCGGGGGGTGTTGACGAACGAGGACCGGTTTGAGGAGGTGTTGAAGAGCACCAAGTTCTTCAAACGGTTGATATCGTTTTACAAGCCGCAGAAGGCGGGCTTCATCAAGGTGTGCAGGGACGACGGCGGCGGAGGCGGCGGGAAGATGAAGAACGAGATGTTTGTCAGTGTGGGGGTGGAGCTGATGAGGTTGTTGTTGAGCAAGAACGAGGGGGTGTTTGTGTTGAGGGAGAGCATGATATTCCAGACGGTGAAGCGGGAACTGGAACGGGAGTGCGTCGACGCCGACGCCGACGCGCAGGGGCCGGCCTGGGCGTCTCGCAGTCTGCTGGTGGGCGGGTACTTGCCGCTGGTCGGGGTGTTGAGCAGCTATCCGACGGGGGTGCAGTTGATGGAGGAGTGTGGGCTGGTGGGGACGCTGTTCCGGCTGCGCGGGCCGGCTGCGGAACGGGTGGTGGGCGAGATGGATGTTTCGCTGGGCGGGCAGCTGCGGGTGTGGATGGAGAAGCAGGTGGTGGTGGGCGGCAGCTTGGTCGGCGGCGCCCGCGTGCGAGGGCTGGCGCGCGGAGAAGGCGGCGGCGGCGGGGAAGAGGGCGACGGTGGAGGGGAGCGCGGCGGGGAGCGCGGAGGGGAACGGGGAGGGGACTACACGGTTGGACGGTGGGCGGCGCGAGTGGGGGGGAAAAGCGGAGACCGACGCCGAGGAGGGGCGGGCGACGGGTGAGAAAAGCGGAGTTGCAGTGCGGGTGCGGAGTTGGCGTGTGGGCAGCGCGGAGGGCGTGTGGTTTATAAAGAGGTGCGGGTTTGGCGTAGAGTGAGAGAGTTGGGTTGGGCATTTATCACACAACAACACTACAACAACAACTACCACTACTACTACAACGATGTCTAACTTCGACGATATTGAAAAACAACTCTCCCACGACGAACACTTGGAAAACACAAACAACTCCAACCTCTCGCCTCCTGTGGGACTCTATTCTGACGACCACAACTCGTTCAATTCCGACCATCTCATCTCCAAAGTCACCACTTCGTCAGACGGAAACTACGTCTACCTCGGCACCAAGAAGTTTGCAAAGGAAGACTTGATCCAGGCCTTTGGTGGTACCCTTAATCCGGGTTTAGCAGCTCCTTCGGCCCACAAATTCGCCAACCCTGCTCCATTGGGTCTATCTGCCTTCGCCTTGACTACTTTTGTTCTTTCTCTAGCAAACGCAGGTGCCATGGGTGTTGAAAATAACGCCGTCGTTATTGGTTTGGCTTGCTTCTACGGTGGTTTTATCCAGCTATTGGCCGGTATGTGGGAAATGGTTTTAGAAAACACCTTTGGTGCCCTTGCTTTATCTTCCTATGGTGGATTTTGGATGGCCTTTGGTGCTATCCACATTCCTTGGTTTAATATTGCGGGTAGTTATACTGATGCTGCTGAATTTCAAAATATGGTTGGTTTCTTTTTACTAGGTTGGGCAATTTTCACATTCATGCTAACACTGTGTACCATGAAATCTACCTTGGCCTTCTTTTCATTATTCTTCCTATTAGCAATGACCTTCCTCTTGTTAGCAATTGCAGATTTAGGTAAAGTGCCTGGTTGTAAAACTGCTGGTGGTGTTTTAGGTGTTATTGTCGCTTTCATTGCTTGGTATAATGCTTACGCCGGTTTAGCAAACAAACAAAATTCATACGTTAGAGTCCATGCTTTACCTTTACCTGTTTATGGTAATAGAGAATGATTAATTATAACTCATGTATTTATACAACTGTGTTGTATAAATGAATGACGTTATATTAATGCAAAACATGAAATATTATTATTAGTATTACTATTTTACTTCTTCTTTCTACTTTTTTATTTCCATTTTTATCTCCATTTCTTTTTATCTCCATTTCTTTTTATCTCCATTTCTTTTTATCTCTCTATATGTAATCAATTGTTTAATGATCTTTATGACTTAATATTTTTAATTTTAATTATGTAAGTTTAATACACAATACACAACACAATATAATTAATAAATACAATAGAAAAAAAAACAATAGGAGCGAAGAAAATTTGGAACTGGAAAATGGAAAAAATGGAAAGATTTCACAAATTATAGACTAATCAGACACCAATGATTCATAATCTATTGTCTTAACTACATAACCGTCCATTACCTATGATGAAACTGGCATTCATAAGGCATATTCACATTTCTAATAATTATAGACTTTCAACCATCAAATTAATTCGTCAAATTTCCAAAATTAATTTACCAGATTATGAGAAAACTTTAAAATCCAACTCCAACACAATACCAACCAACTTCAATAACGCAAATGATACTTTATTGAGTATGCTCATCTTAATTACACGTAGGTTGGAAACTTTCAACTCATTATCCTATATCACTTTATTAAATCCTCATATTGCTAACATTTGGAATGCATATTTACAAAGTTTCAAAAAACTAATAAAATTCATTTCAAATTATGAAAATGATCCTTTGAATTTTAAAATCATAAATAACCAACAAAATATCGAATTTGTTAACGTTTTAAAAAAAATCATCGATTTACATACTGATAATATCATTGAATTACGAGACGGTATATTAGAAACCAAAAATTTATCAAATAATTCCCTATTAGCTGAAAAATCCTTCTTAGATATTCATTTAAGTGAACGAATTTTAATGAGATTAATAGCAAATAATCATATCTCTAAATCTTGTCATAATGTTAGTCTACTCGATAAAAACTTGAATGTTTTGGATGTTTTATCAAAATCAATACATTTTGTAAATGATATGGCGATTTTAAAATACTGTGAAAAAATTAACGTTAGCATAAAATCGATCAAAATTACATCAAATCAAACCATAGTTGATAATGATATAAATTTAAATAATATCCATGAAAAAAAATTGATTTTCCCCTATATCGGTAATCATATTGAATACATTCTAACTGAAATTTTGAAAAACTCAACAAGGGCAACAATAGAGAACAAATTAACTAATAATCCAATTGATATTTTACTATTATTAAATATCGAAAATCCTAATGCTCCAACTTTACAAATCAAAATTTCAGATCACGGTCATGGAATACATCCAAAAATTATTGAAAAATTATGGGAATATTCTTTTACAACTGTTTCAAATAGTACCGATAATCCTCATATTTCTTTATCTTCCGGTTCGGATGCTGAAATTGATGCAATTAAAGATTTGGGTTTACAAAATCCTATTTCTGAAAATAATATAATCGCCGGTATGGGTTATGGTTTACCCTTAAGTTTAACTTATTGTAAACTGTTTGGTGGTAATATTAAACTACATAGTATTTACGGTAATGGAACTGACGTTTATGTTAATTTCAAATCAATTTAAAATTATTATTTAACTAGCCTTAGTACTATTATTATTATTATTATTATTATTATATACAAGTAATACATTCATACATAACATCTTATAATGATGAACCTCTCTTTGGGAATGTTGAAACATCCTTTGCAACAGATGACATAAGACCAAAAGATCTTGCTCTTCTAATTGCCTTTGACATTTGCTTTTGTTTCCTTGCCGATAATCCGGTAACTGATCTATTTAAGATTTGTCCTGATACATTCATATAGCTATTTAATAAATGTGGCATGGTATAAAAGTCTAATGGATTAATTTCATTTGTATTGAATGACGATAATTTCATATGTTGTGAAAGTTGTGTTTTGAAAACTTTATTTTGATATCTTTGTGATGATATGGTAAAATCAAATGGATCATATGTTCTCTTATTTAAAAATGTTGGAATAAATCTATCATCAATTGTAGTTCTCTTATTTTGTTGCTGTTGTTGTTGTTGTCCAAGTTTACTTGCATCATTGAAAACTTCTTTAATTGATCCAAATGCTGATTTTTCATTTAATAATCTACAACTGCTATGAAAAGTTCTTGTAAACATAATGTGTATTGCTTTAGTTAACCAAATAATTCAAAAGTTCAGTAGTTATTTGAAAATGTCGACATCTATGATTTTCTGGTTTTCTTTTCTCGTGAAAATTTCAAATTTTTCAATATTCACGACGATCGTCTCAAACATGAATATTACATTTCTCAAATACATACAACTTCTCTTTAAACAATTCATATAGGTATTATCTAAGATTCACCATTTTTCCCATTACCCCTCTTCTTTCCTACTTGTACAATGAAACCACGTAGATCTGGAAGAAGTACAAGGATAGATTATGCAGCATTGAATGAATCGCATACAATCCAACAACACAATGTGCATCCACATATCCCCGAATTTGAAAAATTTCAAGAAATTTCAAACTCTACAAATTCATTAAAAGATTATATTTCATTAATTGAAGATACAGAATTTAATGATGATAATTTATGGGATTTGATTCAAGATACTAAATTAATGAAACCAATTCTTATACGTGGTGCTAATCCAAATGTTTCACAGAATTATAATCCCAAAATTAAGCTTAATTTTAATATTCCAAATTATGATATTGTTAAAATAACTGAAAAAATAGGTGTACATCACAAAGTACCCGTGATGGATGTAATGACCCAAAATAATTCATCTAATTGGGATATGCAAAAATGGTGTGATTATTTCCAGTTAGATAAAGAAAATCGTGATAGAATTAGAAATGTTATAAGTTTAGAAATAAGTGATACAAAATTAGGTGAAGAAATTAAAATTCCAAAATGTGTGAATGATTTAGATATTGTTTTAAAATTATTCAATGAAAAGGATTCAACGTTGTTCAAAATTTTAGAAAAAAATCAAATTTTACCTCCAAAGGTTCAAAAGTATATTTTAATGTCAATTGCTGGTTCATTTACTGATTTTCATATAGATTTTGCTGGTACCTCGGTTTATTATTCTCCAATTTCAGGTTTAAAAAAATTCATTCTGATTCCTCCATTAGATAAAAATTTGGATATTTATAAAAAATGGTGCTTATCTGATAATCAAAATAAAATTTGGTTCCCATCATTATTAAAACCATTTACTAAAAATGAATTTAATAAATTGAAAAATCAAGGAGTTTCTCCATATTATTTGAATAATGGTTTTGTAATTGATATATTACCTGGTGATTTATTATTATTACCAAGTATGTGGATTCATTCTGTTTATACAGTTAAAGACTCTTTAATAATTGGAGGAAATTATCTCAATTTATTAAGTTTGAAAAATCATTTGAAAACTTATAAAATCGAAATTGAAACAAGGGTAAACGATCAATTCAAATTCCCTAATTTCATTAAATTTGTTTGGTTAATTGCTTATTATTTATTAAATTATACAAATATAGAAAACATTAATGATAATTTCAAATTCGATTGTTATAAGAATTTATTACATTTTTTAAATGATCAATTTAATTATATTTCAAATAAACCATCAACGAAACGTGATAAATTATTAATATCCAAAATAAAATCTTCAATTCCGAAAGAAATCATCGGTAATCTTCCAACTTTCTTAAATGATTTGGATCAATGGATAAATCGATTTGATTTAAAGAAAGAAAATGATGAAATACATCCTTCAAAGAGACAAAAATGTATATAAATATAACTTTTTCAAATGTATAAATAGTAAATAATGTAAAATATAAGGAAGCTTCAAAAAAAAGGGTCTGTTGATACAAATCAACGCTATGGTCAGTGTTTCTCAAGATGAATAAAATAAAATCAACTAATTTCCCTATAAAATTAGTTTCAAGTATTCCTAATTCCAAAAATAAAGTCATTTAAAATTGGAAGAATCGAAATGGTTTTGTTCTCAAATGGTGTAAACACTAAAAGACATCTTGAACAAAATTTGAGAGAATGTACAGCCTCCAAATCTTTTAAAAGGTCTTGTTATGTCCAAATATAAGTTTCCAAAAATAAATATTGAATAGAAAAGGAGGTGGTTTTATAGTTTTACTTAAAAAAAAAAGATCGTAGCATTGTTTTGCATCAACGTTTGTTTCTTATAAGCTAGCAATTTAAACAAACATCTCTAATCAAGAAGACATTGGAATTTTCTAAAAGTTTGTACCTCCTTTTACGTAATCCAGATCGAAAAATTGAAAGCTCTCTCGAAGTTTCAAAGTTGCGCTACGTGGACGACTCTTGATGTTTTGATGTGTGTGCTTTAATTTTGGTGTTTCCGTTTTAATTCTTTCGACACACATAAACTGCAAAGATGAAGATGCTTACTAAGGTATGTACTTTGTTTTAATACCAATTGTTATTGATAACTATGTTTTTTGACAATAAAAAAATTAAATTCAACTTAATTGATACTAACATTAATTTCACTTTTTTTCATTAATTTAGTTTGAATCCAAGTCTTCCAGGGCAAAAGGTGTTGCATTTCATCCAAAAAGACCTTGGTTACTTGTCTCGTTACATTCATCAACCATTCAATTATGGGATTATCGTATGGGTACATTAATTGATCGTTTCGAAGATCACGATGGACCTGTTAGATGTGTTTCATTCCATCCAACTCAATCAATTTTCGTTTCAGGTGGTGATGATTATACAATTAAAGTTTGGTCAACTCAAACAAGAAAATGTATGTTCACATTAACTGGTCATTTGGATTATGTTCGAACTGTTTTCTTTCATCATGAATTACCTTGGATTATTTCAGCATCTGATGATCAAACCATCAGAATTTGGAATTGGCAAAATAGAAAGGAAATTGCTTGTTTAACTGGTCATAATCATTATGTTATGTGTGCACAATTCCATCCAAACCAAGATTTAATTGTTTCTGCTTCATTAGATCAAACTGTTAGAGTTTGGGATATTCAAGGTTTAATTAAAAAACATTCAGCTCCATCTTCGAGTTCAACTTATGGTCAACATTCTTCAATGAATCAATATGATAGAAATTTACCACCACAACAAGATATTTTTGGTAATACGGATGCAGTTGTTAAATATGTTTTAGAAGGACATGATAAAGGTGTTAATTGGGCATCATTTCATCCTGAATTACCATTAATTGTTTCAGGTGGTGATGATAGATCTGTTAAAGTTTGGAGAATGAGTGAAACAAGAGCCTGGGAAGTTGATGGTTGTAGAGGTCATACTAATAATGTTCCATGTGTTTTATTCCATCCAACTGAAGATTTGATTATTTCTGTTGGTGAAGATAAAACAATTAGAACTTGGGACTTGAATTCAAGAACTCCTGTTAAACAATTCAAGAGAGAGAATGATAGATTTTGGATGATTGTTGCACATCCAAATATTAATTTATTTGCTGCTTGTCATGATTCCGGTGTTATGGTTTTCAAATTAGATAGAGAAAGACCTGCATCAACTTTAAATCATCAAACACAAGAATTATTTTTCATCAATAACGCTAACCAAGTTCAAAAATACAATTATCATTCAAATTCTACTTCATTACCATTCCTTTCATTAAAGAAATTAACTACCCCTTGGAATAAAGTTAGAAATATTTCTTATAATCCATCTGAAAATTCCATGTTAATTCAATCAGGTGATAATGATAATGGACATTATGCACATTTCCAATTACCAAAAGAAATCGTTGGCGCTTTAGAACCATCAACTAAAGGTGAAGGTAAGGCAAATTCTGCATATTTTATTGCTAGAAACAGATATGTTACATTTTTAAAATCTTCTCATAAATTAGATATTCATGATTTGAATGATAATGTTACCAAATCAATTATTTTAGATAGTGATGTGAAAGATATTATTCCTGCAACTCCAGGTTGTATTTTACTATTAAAGCCAACTAGCGTTATTTTATACGATGTTCAACAAAAGAAAGAAGTAAGTAATCTACAAATGAATAATGCAAAATATGCTGTCTGGTCTAATGATAATCAATATTTAGCCTTATTATCGAAACATACAATTGTGATTGTTAATAAGAAATTTGAAACTGTTATGTCAATGCATGAAACTATCAGAATTAAATCTGCTGCATGGGATGACTCGGGAGTTCTAATTTATTCAACTCTCAATCATATTAAATATGTTTTATTAAATGGTGATATAGGTACTATTAGAACCTTAGAAAATACGATGTATATTACCAAAGTTTCAAATACTAATTGTTATTGTTTGAACAGAAAGGGAGAAGTTGAATGCTTAACAATTGATCCAACTGAATATAGATTCAAAAAAGCTTTAGTTAATAAGAAATTTAATGAAGTTTTAAGACTTATTAAAAATTCAAACTTAGTCGGTGAAAATATCATTGCATATTTGAAAAAAAGTGGCTATCCGGAAGTTGCGTTACAATTTGTTCAAGATCCTGAAACCAGATTTGAATTATCAATTGAATGTCATAATCTAAATGTTGCATTAGATGAAGCTAAAAAGATTAATTCAAAACCAATTTGGGAAAAATTAGGTAAAGAAGCTTTAATTCAAGGTAATATTCAAATTGTCGAATTAGTTTATCAACAATTACATTTATTAGATAAGCTATCATTCTTATACTTATTAACCGGTGATGAAGCAAAATTATCAAAAATGGCAACAATAGCGGAAAACCGTCAGGATATTGGTTCATTATTCACAAACTCAATTTACTTGGGTGATATTGAACGTAAAATTCAAACTTTCTTACATTCAGGTTTAACACCATTAGCATATGCAACTGCGAAATCTAATGGATTAGATGATTTAGCTGAAAGCATATTAAAAGAAGCAGGAGTTTCACTTGATGATGTTTCCTTGCCAAAAGATTTTAGTAAAACTAAAAAGCTTGAAATTTTAAAACCAATTAATAAAGGTGTCAAAAATTGGCCTTTATCAGAAGCAAAATTATCATTCTTTGAACAAGCATTATCAGGAAACTTTGAAAACTTACAATTGGATGATGTTAATAATTCGGCATTAGATAATGAAATTAAACAAAGTCTTGTTAATGATGAAGCTAATGATGGGTTATTCGATGATGAAGATGAACCAATTGGTGATGATGATGCGTGGGATTTGGGTGATGAAGATTTAGATGTTGACTTAGACGTTGAAGAAGATGAATTTCAGAATTCAAATGAAGATACATCTAGACTACCTGATGAATTAAAGAACTGGGTTAAAAATTCTAAAACTGCAGGTGCTTATATTGCAGCTGGTAAATTTGAAGTTGCTTCAAGTATGTTGAATAAACAAGCTGGTATTAAAAATTTTGCACCATTAAAGGAACGTTTTATGGAAATTTATACAGCATCTAAATTAAATATTCCAACTTTTGACGATAATGGAATTGAAAATAATCTATCAGTTTATGTCAATGATATTGAAAAATTATCAAATGAAAATAAAGTTTTAGGTTTAGTTCCTGGTTACGATGAATTAGAAAATTTAGTTCAAGAAGGTTACAAATTATTCAAAGGTAATCAATTAGAAGATTCAATTTCAATTTTCAGAAAGATTATTTACATTATTGCAACATTATCTTTATCAACAGATGAAGAAGCTAAAAAGTGTAAAGAAATCTTAAATATCTGTAAAGAATATATTCTTGGTTTACAAATTGAATTAACAAGACGTTCATTACCTCCAACTGAAATTAAAAGAAATCTTGAGCTTGCAGCTTATTTCACACACATTGAATTACAACCAGCGCATCGTCTGAATGCATTACAGGTTGCAATGACTCAATCTTTTAAGGCAAAAAATTATCACTATGCTTCGTATTTTGCTAGTGAGTTTTTAAAAATTATGTCAAATGGTTCAAGAGCTGAACAAGCGAAGAAAATCCAAGCAAAATCAGATTCGATTGCAACAGATGCAATTGCAATTGATTTTGACCCATTCTCAGAGTGGGAAATTTGTGCTGGTGATTTTGTTCCAATATATAAAGGTGAAGAAATTGTTCGTGAGAAAGTTTTAGGTGTTGGTTACACTAAATCATGGAAGGGTAAGATTTGTAAAGTTACATTAATTAGTGAAATTGGTGGTCTAGGTAGCGGGCTACGTCTTGAGAATTAATAAATATGTCTCTCTATTTAACTATATTTTTAACTATATTTTTAAAAAAACCCCTTATGTTATTTATCATTTGTATTTACTCTAATTTGTTAAGTTTATTCTCATCCATTAATGCTGGCTTTTCGTCTAACAGACGATAGACTGGTGAGCTTTGCGGTGCACGGATGTATCTGGAATTTTAGAGTTTTTTACTTTTTATTTGTTATTTTTTATCCTCTGAGTTATTCGAATTTTTTTTTTTCAGAATTTTTCAAGTTTCGTGAAAAAATTGAAAGATTTTGGAAAACTGAAAATTTGCATCTCGTGAAGACGGTACACCTGTGTTCTGAACTTCAATTTTGCTTTTACACAACCAATCCATTATAGCAGAAGTATTATAGGAGAACATTTAAATACACATATTCAGAATGTCTTCCTTTTTTTGCTCTTCCTATGATTCTGAGTCTTCTTCTGATGAAGACACTTTATATTATTCAGATGATGATCGTTATTTAAAGCAAAAGCAACAATTGGAAAAGAAAAGCTTTTTAGTTACTGCTGACAGCGATGATAGTGGTGAAGAAACTATGTCTGAATCAGAAGATGAGACTGCTGAACCAACACAGAAATCAAACTTTTTGAACTCAAGTGGTGATGAAGAATCCGATGAAGATGAATCTGATGATTGGAGTGATGATTCTAATGAATCTGACTCTGACTCTGACGATGATGTTGCTGCAAAGGGACGTTCTTACTTTCTCAAAAATGATTTCCTTAAAGGTGCTTCTTCAAATACCGATTCTGATGATGAAGACGAAAAGAGACTTGTCAAGAGTGCAAAGGAAAAGTATCTTGATGAATTATCTGCTTTAACCGATAAAATTGAAAACTTATCAATGGTTGAAGAATGGGTTTCCATTGCTAATGAATTTGATAAGCTATACAAAGTTGCATACAAACACAATCAATATCATATTTCAATCCCAAGATCTTATATTAAAGCAATTTCCGTTTTAGAAGATGCAATTAATAATGAATCAACTTCAAAATTAGATTCAGGTAAGAAACTTAATGCAAGTGAAAGTAAAAGTTTAAACATTTTAAAACAAAAGGTTAAAAGAGAAGTTAAAATTTACAAAGAACAAGTTGAACTCTATAAAGAAGATCCTGAAGCTTATGAAGCTGGTAAAGATGAATCTAATTTAATTGATGAAGATGAAGATTCTCAAAATAAAAGTATGTCTGTTTCAGTTGCCAACTTATTCCCAATTGTTCAATCAATTATTGAAAGTAGAGGTAAAAAGGGTGTCAATCTCAATGAACATTTGAAAACTTTGAATGAATTATTATCAATTTCCGAATCAACTTACGAAAAAATTGTTCTTTTAAACTTAATTATTTCATTACGTTATGAATTATTTTCAAAAGATCAATATATGCCTGCAAATGAATGGAATATTGTATTAAATGATATTTCAAAACTTTTAGATGTTTTAGATGCTGATAAATCATATATTGTTACCGAAGTTGCACCAGCAAATGATGACATGACTTCTCCTCCAACAGCAAATGAAGATGGTAAACATTTAATTGTTGGTTCTATTGCTTCGTTTGTTGAAAGATTATCTGATGAATTAACTTCTCATTTACTTTACATTGATACAAACTCAACTGAATACATTGCGCTCTTGAAAGATGATTCAAAACTTTACTCACTTATTGTTAGAGCTCAAACTTATTTATCACAAATTATTCCATCTAATAGATTAGCTGAAATTGATGGTGATCAACTTTGTCGTATCATCATAAAGAGACTTGAAAGTATTTACTACAAACCAGTGAAACTTATTATTTTATCTGAACTTAATGCTTGGGCTTCATTAGCAATTGATTCTAATGATTCAGTTCCAAAAATTATATCATCAGACACATCTGAATCTTCAAATATTAAGCACACTAATTCTTTAATGGATTCGTTATGTTCTCATCTTTACAACTTTTCAACAGGTGTTTCATCACCTGTTTACCGTAAGCGTGCAGCTTTAATGCAAGCTTACTATTATTCTACCTCCAACCAATTTTTCCGTGCTCGTGATATCTTACATCTTACCCATGTTCAAACCACAATTCATACATCCGAACTTGGTGTTCAAGTTCTATTCAACCGTGCAATTGTTCAACTTGGTCTTGCAGCATTCCGTGCAGGTTTAACTGAAGAAGCTCAAACTATTTTAAACGAAGTTGTTACTTGTCAACATACAAGAGATTTATTAGGTCAAGGAAAAATTTATTATAATAACAATAATTCATCTGAAAGTGGACCTGCTGAAAAGAGTAAGTTTGTGCCGTTCCATATGCATATCAATATTGAATTAATTGATGCAGTGTATTACATTTCTTCATTATTCGTTGAAGTGCCATTAATGGCATTATTATCTTACCAAAGTTCTACTGCAGGTGCAATTAATTATGCAAATAATGAAGCTCAATTACAAGCACAAAACATCAAAAAGAATGCATCAAGATCCTTCAAGCGTATTCTTGATTATACTGAAAGACAATATTTCCAAGGTCCAGCTGAAGAAACTAGAGACTCTGTCTTTGCCGCATACAATGAATTAGTTAAATTTAATTGGAAAGCAGCATCTAAAATTTTAAGTGAATTAAGAGTTTGGGGTATGATGCCAGGTAATTCAACTACAAATTCAGAAGGTAAAAATGAGGATGAATTATTAACTGACATGTTAGTTGCTTCATGTAAGAATCAAGCATTAAAGACTTGGACTTATGTCAATGCTGGTTTAGTTAAAAACTATTCAGTAAGGAAATTAGCTTCGAGATTTGAAATTGATGAAGAAACTGTCATTAAAACCATTGGTGGTTTGATTTATCGTGAAGAAATTAAAGGTTACTTGAAGTTTAACGAAGATGATAGTAAAACCATTATTTTCGAACAAAAGGAGGATGGTATGGGTGATATTGTACGGGATTTAACTGAACGTGTTAATTCAATCTTAGAACGTAATGAAAAGTTGAGTTTAGGTGGTTATCAAATTATGATGAAAAAGAAATAATTGAACATTTCTTTATTTCATTAGTTTGCTAAATATTCCTACACTGTATTTGAGTTTTTTTCTTGTTGTTTTTGTTTGTTCATGATTTATAGTTCTATATAATACGCTGCATATATATTTATATATCATATATTGTACGATAATATATTAATTAGATAGATTTAAATATAGTAAATTTATGTATGAGTTTTCTGTATTCATTACTTAACTGTTGCACAATCATTGAAAATTCAAGTTTTCTGTTTTTCTGGTGGCTGGGCCAAATGACGTACAACCAATTCAATATTATGGTTTTCTCTCTTCTTGGTTGCCGCCTTTTTTTTTACACTCAGGTAGAAAGAATAGAAGTTAAGTCTTTACAGAGTGTTCCTTAGTCCAACAGAGTCGGACAGAAGAACATCTATTCGGTGAAATTGAAAACAAAATCGGAGTTTGTATAGAATTATTTGTTCTGCTTCTATTTTTACTAAAGTCGTTTTCTTTTTTTAATCAACTCTACTAAGAAAATCAAATTACAAATGTCAGACTACATAGAATCCTTTAAAATTCAATACAATAAAGAAAGCACAGTTTTAAATCCTCCTAATAAATCGCCAACAAGACAAACCTTCACATCAATTAAAAAATTCCTAAAAAATAAAAGTTCGTTTACAGATTTAAAAGTCTGGCAAGATTCAAGGAAAGATGATAATAAAGAAGCAAAAAATTCAATAATACCATCTAATAAAGAAATTGAAAACATCATTGATCATAAAAAGGATGAAAAATCAATACATGAAAGTAAAAGTGCAACAAGGATATCAGAGTTTAAGTTTAAAGGACCTAAAAAGAAAAGATCACTGGGTAGTTTAATTTCTCAATCACAACAAGAGTCAATTTTATCACCATATGAGAATTCATTACAGCTGAATATTTCAGTGGAACATATTAACACAGTTAATAATATTAAGCAATTTTCAACGTCAAGCTCAGCTTCTATTCAAAAAAATATTTTACCAGTATCGGGATCTTCTCCACAGTTTAATATATTTCGGAACTCATCGACATCAACATCAATAAGATCCAAATCCATTTCAAATTCAAGTAAAAATAAATCACCTAAAAAAGCATCATTTACTTTAGATGTTCATGAAACCCCATCAACTCCACAATTATCATTAACAAATACATTTGATTCAATTGGTTCAACTGAATGGTATCCACCAACAACTATTAGGGGTACTTATTTACATGATTGGTCAAATAATGCAAGTCCAAGATCATTATCGGAGAGTTTAAAAGTTGGAAGGGTGGAAAAACATTTAGCTACACATGAGTCAGTTAAACCAGAATTATTTAAACCGACTTTAGGTAGAATGGATTCAGAATCTTCAACTGGAGCACATTCAAACTTAAAATCATATAAGGACAATTGCCACTCGGGAATGAAAATTGATGTAAGTGATTTAATTGAACCAGGAACTCCCTTACCATCTCCATGTACGATTAAAACTAAAAATGATACTTCATATATTTCATCTCAAGATATAGAAGATTCTTCTTCAATTTTACATTTAACAAGTACAGATAGTCAAATTCACTTAAGATTAGAATTGGCCGATGCAAAGGAAAATTCGTATTCAAACTCAAACGTGAGTTTAGGTTCAACTGGCAATACCGAAGATGGTGCAGATGATTCGAATCATTCGATTGCTTCTCATAATTCCCAATTTTCTTTTTTGAGAAATAGAACATCCTCAATCAAATTTTATAAATCTAGTGAACAAATGGAAAGGGAGTTGGAGATAGATGAGGATCGCAAGGAAAGACAAAAAATTAAGGATTTCCTAGGAACATCTGGTGAAGCAGAAAATGAACTTCTAGAAGAATTATCTACTAACTCAAGAAAATTTAACAATGCTTATGATGATGATGTGAATTTTATCGATTATGATGAAGAAGATGAAACTGATGTGTTGTTCAATAGAGATCTGTTTGGATTAAATAGAGAGAAAAGCAATCCAAAGATATCAAAACTTAAATTAGAAATAGATTGTAATTATGAAGGGGATAAATTTGGCGATGATGATTATTATGAATATGAAACACCAACTGGATTGGCGATTATGGATGATGATTTTCGTTTCAAAACCCCTAAATGTTTAGAATTAACAGATGATGAAGACGACTGTAGATCTCAAATTTTTTCTGCAAAAAATCTGGAGCTGTGTAATGGTGAATATGACTATAAACATTCAAACAAATTGGAGTTAGTTACTGATGAGTATGACCATAAAAGTTTGAAAAACTTGGAACATGATGATGAATATGCCTATAGACCTCCAAACAATTTAGAGTTAAGTGATGATGAAAATGATTATACATCACCAAACAAGTTAGAATTAAGTGATAATGAATACGATTATAAACCACCAAGCAACTTAGAGTTAAGCGACGACGAATATGATTATGAGCCACCAAAAAACCTAGAGTTAAGTGATGAATATGATTATAAACCACCAAACGGCTTAGCATTAAGTGATGATGATAATGAATCTGACTTTAAACCTAATAGTGAAGAGTTTGATTTTAAACAACCAGACAATCTAGAGCTGAATAACAAAAGAGAGGAAATTGATATTGCAGCAAAGACAGTAAGTTTAGATCTTAAATACTCGGAAACCTTGGAAGATCAAACCGTTAATAGAAAAGAAATTAATGAAAAGGGAAAATCATCATCAAATGCATTACTGGAAATGCTCAACAATCCAGGATTAACATTCAAACCAAATAGCACAGAAGTTAATATTAAACATATAGAGTCAGCAAAAATTCGAAGACATAGATCGCTTAAATTTCATCACTTATCAGCAGATATTGAAGATAAAAATCTCAACATCAACCAAACTAGTTCGAGTAACTCTATGAACAAAATATGGGAAAGTCCAACTTTATTAGATGAAGTTAATAGTATTCCCGAAGATTTTGAGTTTGAAATTTACGACGAAGTTAACTCAAGTTTAATGAAGAATAAAAATAATGGTAGATTATCTACAGTTTTTGTGACACCGAGATCAATCGATGGTGATTGTTTAGAGCTTGATAATAATATTAAGCAGAGTAATAATAACAAGCAACATTTATGGAAGAATCTTATTGGTAAAGATGATTCAGGAAATTCAAGAATTGAAAAAATTAAACTAGACAATCGTACAATCACACTATTTAATCATTCTAATAATGAAGAGGTTGATAATATTTCAGATCATGGTGATAACAATCAAGGAATTGGAAGTGGTGATTTGTCTACGATCATGGAATAAAAAAATTTTTGTAATATTATAATTTATTATGTAATAATACAAACATATAATATAAAAAAACATAACAACCGCTTCACCTAACTAAATTTTCAACAATAAAAACCAAGAAAACCATAAAGTGGCAAATAAAAATAGGTATCAATAATATTCGGGAATTAAGTAAAATGCATAATTAACAGAGTAAGCCACCAAAACAATTAAAAGAAAATCAATATTATGATTAAAAATATGAAAACAAATGTTTTTACTCAGCATAAGAATCTATTACTTGTAGTAATAAATCATATGATTCACTTCTCTTAATGCCTGTGGTTAAAATATTATTTTCATCTAATTGCTTAAATTGATATTGATTGTTTTGTCCATTAGGCAGATTCATCTCAGTTGCAGAACTTCTTGGAATATTTTGGTAATGTTTTGAATCCAATTGTTGGGTAGAATTTGTGCCATCTGAATTGGTTGAATCATTTTGCAAGCTTTTTCGTTTGGAAATTTTTTTTGGAAACTGAAGTTGAGTTGGGTATGGGATATTATCAATTAAGATTATGTTATTCTTTCTTACATTTGTAACTGATGTTCTTCTGGCTGTGTGGATTGAGTACTTTAAAGTATTATGAGTATCATAAGTGTTATTAGTTCTGATTGGAGAAACATTTAAAGATTCATAAGTATCATCAGTTTTATCACTAAAATTAAATCCTAGTTGTTTGAAAGTATTATGATTGTAAGCATTAGCATTGGAATTATTTGAATTTTCAGAAAATGTTGAATAAAGGGAAGTTGGTGTGGTAGAGTTCGTTAAGTATGTATTCTGTGATAGTAAAGTATCTTGTGTTGAAACATTAGAATCGGCAAATACAGGATTAAAATTTTGATAAACGTTGTGTTTACACCTGGACTGCACATCATCTAAAGAGTTCCGTCTGCAGTCTAACATAATTCTTTGTATTGTCCCCGCTTTGTATTCGAAAATATAACTTGAAATAAATAGACAGTAAGAAATGTGTGAATATAGTTTATATTGAAGTGTGCTTTTAAATTGTAAGAAAATTCAACTAGAAAGAACTAGTATGTATAAAACAAAAACACTAAAAAATATTCATCGTAAAGGATCAAACTGAGACAGCAGATTTGCAGCTTGACAGAATAAAATGATAAATCTATAAGAAAATGGAGCTTCTAATGAATATTTAATAAGTTTACCCTATTAGGCAAAACCCAAACAAGTGTCCCAATACGGAAATCCCGTACCCTTTGCGTCGATAGTCGCACAAAACTTAAAATAAGGAAAAAATCCTAAAACCTAAAAAAAGAAAAAATGCACGTCCGTTTCAATGTAATTTACTTTTATTTCCTTTGTTTGTTTTTTTGATTTTTTCGGATTTACTTTGATTTGTTTGTTTCCCCCAAAACTGTTTCACCTGACACCATGGGTTTATTCAGTAAGAAGGACAAGGATGAGTCCAAACACAAGAGATCCAACTCTAAAGGTTATGACACAAAATTAACTGCAGACGATGAAAAACGTATGAAAACACGTTCACAAAATCTTCACGATCCAATTCTTACTGCGATGAATGACGCTCAACCTTTCGAAGAAATGAATAATCATAACAGAAACTCTTCCATTGGTAATGGTATTCTGAGTGATATTTTCGGTAACCAAATTGTAAACCCTGATGTTTCCAACCCAACCAGATCAAGAGATGAAAGGCCTTTAGATACGATCCGTAGTTTTGAATATTCTATAACTGGTGATCCAATTTACCATGAACAGCTGGAATCTCACATTATTGGCTGGAGAGTAAGAGATGATTTCCCATTAGCAAACGGTGCTTCTGCTGGAAATACTCAAATGCAATATGATGAATACGGCCAACCAATTTACACCAACAATAGATCAAATCCTGTTGTTGAACAAGGTGTTTATGTTGCTCCAGCTGCTAAGATCGATGTCCAAAAGAAGAAGGGATTCTTTTCTTTCGGTAAAAAGAAATCATCTGCTGCCGCAACTGATTAGATCTTACTTAGCCATTATATTAATTACGACCATGTTTGGTGATCTTTTTTTCTTCTCTCAAAAGATTTTATTATAAACAAGATAATGGATCTTGTCTATCCCTTCGGTTTTATACTATCTCTCTATATAACGAATAAACCTGTTTTTTTATCCGCCCTTCGCCTTTATAGATCTGTACAATCATAAATCATTTCGTGTATTGTTGTTTTATGCATAAAAAATTAGAAATAGCGAAATTTGGAAGCCCGACGTAAATAATTATTCAAGCTCTCGATCCATAGATCCTGAACTACTTTTTTTTTCCGTCATGTGTTTTGTTAGATAAAACTTAAAGATATTCAAGGTCATATAATGACATCTCATAAAGAATATATTAATGAGTTTGTTGCATCAACTAATCCTGTTGCGCAGCAAAATTCTGTTAGTAAATTGGTTGATTTAATGCAAAATAATGAATTAACTTTGCTTAATTTTATTCAGTCATTGCAAATGTATATTACTTCAACAAACGATGATATTAGGCTTACAACTTTTAATTTATTATCCCAAATTTTAACTAAAGTTTCTTCAACTAAATTATATCCAAAAGATATTGAAGTTTTAATGGCCTTTTTATATTCAAAATTATTAGATAAGCCCGTTATTAAGTATGTTTTATCATCGATTTATTCATTAATTACAATGAAATATTTTAATACTGAAAATGCAAATGAGTTACTTGGTAAACTCACCGAAAGTTATAATCCAAAAGAACATCCGCAATCAATTCGGTTGTTATGCTTAAAAATTATTAATTACTTATTAACGACATTTCCGTCCAGTGTTTATTCAAGTGAAAAAATGATTGATTGTTTCTTACATGTTTCTCAAAATGAAAAGGATCCAAATAATTTACTTTTAATTTTTCAAATATTACAAACGATTTCCAAAAATTTGGAGATTAATAATCATCTTCAACCTTTATTTGATACTATGTTTAGATACTATCCGATTTCTTTTAAATCATCAAACGAAGCTCAAGAAACTCAAATTAATTCATTAAAAACGTCATTAAATCATTCTTTAGCCTCCAATGATTTATATGCTGAAGAATTGTTTCCAAATCTAATTGAAAAATTTAATGTTGCAACTTTGTCACAAGTCAAACTAGATATTCTAACAACCATTGCCACAGTTTCAAATATTTTTGGCAAAAATATTATTCAAGATAACTTTTTATCGTTATGGAATACATTAAAGTATACAATTATCAATCAAGAATTAGCACAGCTGGTTTCAATTTCTTCAATTTTATCATATTATGAAAATTCATCAAATGAATCTGATCAAATATTTCATTCTGCTTTAATTGCAATTAAATGTTTATCCACTAGTTTGAACTATGACTCGAAATTATTAGTTTTTGATGACTTATCAAAAAACATGCTGATCTCTGATAGAAATCGCCGCTTTCTACAATCTTATTTAGCATTAGCAATTATTTCATTACCGATTAATAATAAAGAAACTAATAATGAAAATGATGAAATTTTAATTAAGACTTTAAAGTCACTATTTTCACCTGATCAGCCGTCAGATCAAATTAAAAATAAAAGATTATTATTGGTTGCATTATCATATTTTCTATCAAACTCAAAGTTTATTTCACATTTGCTTCCATTTAAAGATGAAATTATAACTTTACTTCAAACTTCGTTAGCATCATCTGAGCTAGAAACGACATTGCGTGCATTAGCTATTCAATTAACTGTTAATTTAATTTTATCTCCAACGTTGATTGATAAATCTACAGGTACTGAATTTGGATTATTTGATGAAGAAGGTTCCATCTTGATTGGAAAATTATCAGAGTTGTTAATTGAGAATAGTTTAAAGAATTCAATTGATATAAATTTAGTTATTGAAAAAGAATTATTAATGTCCTTAGCAAAACTTTCTAAAAGTTCGAAATGTGAAAATAATATTGTTAATGAAGTTATCAATAATATTTTAATGAAGTTAAATCAAAATGAAATAACATTATTACAAAAGTGCAAGTTATTAAATTATTTAATTAAAATTTCCCAAACTCAATCATTAGTTCAAATATCTTCAATTAGATTAATTAATTTATTGCCTAATGATAATTCTAAAAATACCAATTTACCAATTGACTTAATTTTACAATCCTTAACTTCATTGTTTTTTTCTTTACCATTATCTTATAATACCCAAACAATTTCTAAAAAGTTTATTCCAATTTTAATTGAATTTATTTTCAAGCAAGAAATTATTAATGAGCATCAAATTTTTTATATTTCAGAAATGATTCGTCGTTTAGTTGTTGGGTTGAAAAATGAGAACTCTAACATTCTACTTTTAGAATTTCTGAATATTTTTAAATCAACTTTGAACATTAATGAAATAACTGAAATTAATGAAGGAAGTAAACATTTATTATTATTAAATGATATCGAAAATAATGAGAATTCAATTAAAGTCGCACATTTACCTATTTTATTATACTTGATTCAAGGTTTAGATAGTGAAATTGATCTTAAGTCAAATATTAATTTAATTTCAATGTTAAAAAAATTAATCTCTTTACTAAGTACAACATCGAAACTAACAAAATTACAAATATTTGTTGGATTCACAGTTATTTTTAATAAATATTTAGATTGGAATGATTATTTAACTTTGTTTGATAACAATGTTAATGAAGATGTTGAATTAAAAGTTTGGTCGTTATATGGATTAATCATGAAATGTGATCCACGTGCGACTGAGTCTTTTGTTGAATTACTTAATAATCTAAACTTCAAGAAGGCATCAAAGGCAATTAATATTATTTTTACGCCAATTGATGAAGTTTCAGATTCAATTTTAGAAAATCAAGATATTCTTGATCAAATTAATATTAGCAATGACTTGAATGTTGATATTAAGTTACTGTGTGCATATAAAAAGGAAAAGACAAACTTACTCATGGTTAGAAATAAAAACAAATTGTTTATTTCCAATTTAATTTTAAGAAATATGTGGAAACAAAGGATTCTTGAAATTTTATTAAAGAAAAACGAAGAAAAGAAAATTAATATGGATTATATCATACCTTTAATTTTAACATATTTACCAGAGGAATTATACTCATCTCATTTACCCAAGTTACTTCCAAACTTAATTAATACTGTTAAATCATGTAATGATATCAAGATCATAATTTCAGTTTTGAAAATTGTTTGCAATGTTATTGTGCATGACAAAGGTAGAGATTTAATGAAACCTTATGTTGATACAATTATAGAATTATGTTTGAAATATGTGAAGCAAAATGATAATATGGCGAAACAATCAAAAGAATTGAAAAAACAATCTTTAAAATGCTTACTTGGTATATGTTTATTCAACTTACCACTAATCGTACCATTTAAAAAACAAGTCATCAAGGTTGCTGAAGGTGCACTTGATGATAAAAATCGTGGTGTTCGTATGCTTGGTGTCACTGTAAGACAATCATGGGAAAATCTTGGAGTAGATTTTTCCTCGTGATTTGATAATCCCAACTGTTTAAATCCGGTATATACTTTTAATCTTTATTTTAAATAAAAATGTTTATACATTACTCATTTACACTTAAAATTAATAATTATAACTAATATATAAAGTGCACAAAAATAAAAAGTTTAACTGAAAATCATGAAGTCACGTGTTTGTTCTGCCATTTTTTAAACGTGCATATACATTTTCCCCTCACCCTCGAAAGATGAAATTCTCAACCATTCATTGCGAAGGAATTGGTAATGATTAGAATATTATAAAACTTCAAGTAATAAATATATTTTCCAAAGTACATACAATACAATAAATCAATTATCACAATGTTTGCTAAAAGATTTATTAATATTGCATCTAGGGATGTTAGATTTCTTTCAACAAGTGTTGCACGTTTGGCACCAGCAGCTGCAAAATCAGCAGAAGCAACAGTTCATGATTTACCAAATCCAAGAGATTTACCAAGACCTGATGCTAAAGAACTAAATGTTCCACTATATAACCCAAAGGAAAAATATAAGGAACAAGTTGAAGAATTACACAAATACGGTACTTATATTATGGGTTGTATGCCAAAATTTGTTCAGCAATTCAGTGTTTGGAAAGATGAACTTATATTGTATACAGCACCATCAGGATTAATTCCATTAACAACCTTTTTAAGAGATCATACATCATCCCAATTTAAAGCTTGTATGGATGTTACTGCAGCAGATTATCCAAATAGAACAAATAGATTTGATGTCGTGTATGACTTTTTATCAGTTAGATTCAATTCAAGAATTAGAATTAAGACCTATACATCAGAAGTCAGACCAGTTCCATCATTAGTTGATTTACATCCAGGTGTCAATTGGTTTGAAAGAGAAACCTATGATATGTTTGGTATTTTCTTTGAAGGTCATCCAGATTTAAGAAGAATTATGACAGATTATGGTTTTGAAGGTCATCCATTAAGAAAAGATTTCCCAACTACAGGTTACACTGAAGTTAGATATGATGCAGAAAAGAGAAGAATTGTTTATGAACCATTAGAATTAACTCAAGCATGGAGAAATTTTACTGTTGGTTCATCAGTCTATAATCAAACAGGTCCAGGTATTGATGAAACCCCAGCAGAATTTAAATTACCAGAACCAGAATTAGAAGAAGAACCAAAGGATCAAAAGAAATAAACTAAGAAGTTACAAACAAAAAAAAACTAATATATTGTATATAAGTATATTTTCGCATTTTAAAAAAACCTCCCTTGTCTCCTCTTTTTTTTTTGGAAAAATATTTTTATATTTTTTATTTCCTTTTCCTTAACGTATACTACACTATTAAATTATTAAATTATTTATTCTTACTATAAAAAATAAATCTAGACAAATTGTTGCACTTTTAACTAACGATAATGTTCATGCTTTTGCTTTTGCCTAACACGGTAAATAAACTAACACTCGACTTCCTCCCGATTCATGATGAGACTGTTTTTCATCCCGCGTTTTCAACAATTAACTTCACCATATAATTTGAGGTACCTCGTAAATGCTAAATAAGCAAGATTCGGGTGATGCAAGCACTTAGTGATACTCTAAAGTATTAATAGATATTGTTCTAGAAATTAGAAACTAGAGATTCATCATGCGAGGATTCTGGGCAAATACGTAGATCGTTTTTGACTTTCTTATAGATCTCATGCATGTATAGAAAGGTACTAATTCTTTACTTGCCAAGATTTAGTAAGTATTATTACATCACTTCCTCATGTTAGTAACAAATATGATTTCAATGCATTGAAATAAGCATAGATGCTAGGGGAGTTTTACGCAATGGTATAGTTTCATGTTCAAAGAAATAAAATCGTTATCTAAACGACGAGACGATTGCAAGGATCTTTGATTTTCAGCACTAAAAATTGTTAAGAAATACGAGATACAGGGTTCTTAAATCCGCATCATGAAATATGATAACCACATTGAAGCATGCTTTTTTTACACTAACAAATTTTCATTTGCCGGTGTAGAAGTTTCGTATTTTGCAGGTTTCGTGAGATTGAATACTTTTTCGAAAAAATTGATACATCATCGATTGTTTCTATTGGTTGTTGTCCTCATCTTTATTTTTCGGTCGATCAAACGTTGGCTTATTCCGACACTATTTAACACAGTTCATCGTGCAATACAAAAATCAAAAAATACTTGGTAATTTGCGTAACCAACCCCATAAAAGTGTGAAAGGTTAAAAATGGACTATCACTTTACTCATTGAACGCACATATTTTAGTGCAGTGCAACTGAGCAAAGCGCTAAAAATAAAAGCCGAAAAATATGAAAATATGGTTCAAGATTCTGGTTGCGAGCAATCTAGTCGCTTACTTCGCCAAAAAGATGATGCTTCTTATCAACGTGGTATTTTCTCTTTGTTGGGTACAAGCTTGTACTTCTTGCCAGGCTTTCATCTAGAACTGGCTGTGCTGAATATTTATGCATGTAAGATTGTACCAAATAGGGTATTTGAATTATTGAATATTAATAGACAGTGTGATTAGTGCAATGCAATAATGCCATTGTTTAATTCGACAATTTAAAAAGAAATTGAAGTTTCTAATTTTAACCAGAATTTAAGTTTTTGAGTAACAAACCCTCAACATCTAGCATTTAACTAAAATTCTTCCACAATCATGTTAACACATTCTGCAGAATGAAACAAACAGGTGCGGTAATTAGAGTTTTAGAACTGCCTGATTAAACGTTCACTTTGCGATTTAAATCAAGTGGATCAACATCATTTGCTGGGCGAGGTTTCAAAGTAGATTGGAAAATATCGGATTTTTTAAAGTAAAAAATGCTCCTGTATTCTATACTGTACAAATGTAGTCTATATAATGTTATATGGAACAGGGTAGATTTGATAATCTGTGTTAAATTAATTTAAAATTTGGGTAATTTTGATTCTTGTTCGATCATTATCAAAATTATTACTAGTGGTCTGGGTATGGGTATGGGTATTGGTATTAGTATTAGTATTAGTCTCGGCATTAGTCTCGGTATTAGTCTCGGTATTGATATTGATATCAGTTATATCGTTGCTATTATACCGATGTTGAATAGCTGTATCATCACCTTCACTTTCTTCATCTTCAGTAATTACCCCACTGTGGAGCTCAATTAAATCTTTTTCTGTGATATATGGACTAATCTTTCTCCATCTAAATTGACATGCATGTAAGGTTCGATCGGAAAATCTTAATGCTATATCTTTCCAACTTAACAATTTATTTCGTTTTAAATCAAGCAATAATCTATCTTCTTCATCTGACCATAACTTGTATTTTCTTTTATGTAACTGAGGTATTTGTTGTTGTTGTTGTTGTTGTTGTAATGGTTCAGATAAAAATGGTTGTTGTTGTTGGTAATATAGTAATTGAGCTTGGTATTGTTGATGTTGATGTTGATGTTGATGCTGCAGTTGTTCTTGTTCGTTTTTGTAATCAGAATACCGTAAATCATTAGTATTTGGTATGTAATACATTGGGGGATATTGTGGATGTTGTAAAAATGTTATGGAACTCTGATTATTGCTTAGGCTATCTCTATTAATTGGTGGCAGGGTTATTGGTATTTGAGAATCATTGATGTAGTTCTGTCGTTGAAATTGCAGTGGATAGTGAAACTGTTGTTGCTGCTGTTGTTGTTGTTGTTGTTGTTGTTGTATGTAATATTGTTGTAGTTGAATTTGCTGTTGTTGCATTTCTTGTTGTTGTTGTTGTTGTTGTTGTTGTATCTGCTGTTGTTGTATTTGCTGTTGCTGTGGATGATACTGTTGTGGTTGGTGTCGCTGTTCTTGTTGTTGAAGATAAAGGAAATTTGAATGAACAACCTGTGGCAATTGATTAGCAGCTAACATATTCGATCTTGAAGGATGTTTAGAGTTGAAACTACCATCTATCATCCGCAGATTACACAGAAAAAGTTGGCATTACAGACACTACAAAAGTGGGGAATTGTTAAGATATTTAAAGCAAAGGCACGGAATACAAGATGTAGATGTACCGAAGTAATCGTCACTATTAATCAGGAAACAGTGAAAGCACTTGTGCAGAATAGGTACAGAGGATCATAGTGCTCTTTGTTCCATTATACAGTCCCCGGTATTAATCTGCCCACTGCAATGCTGCAAAGGAAGCACGCATGCATGACGCACAAGCAATATCTGTACCGTTGATGATATGTACCAAGTTAATTATTAAAGTTGGGTGATGGGCCTGTTTCAATCCTGCTTTTGCCAAAGGTGGATTCTGCTTTTCCTCTTTCCATGGTAGGGGGGAACTAACATTGTCTGCCACCGACACTTGCAACCGAGGTGTGTCATATATAACAGCATAATAGCAACTGAGGCTGTACCAACAATTTCGAAAAAATTAATCGAGACAATAAAGAAAATGCTTACAAAAAATTATTGAAAGTTAATTTAGAAAAAATCAGTAGTTGTAGCAGGGGATTTGAAATTAATAATACAACATGCGTATTAAAGCCCACACCAATAGCCCTCTTTCTTTGACAATGTCTTATATTATGTTCTATTGGTGGCAGTTAAATGTGCATTCCTTTATATTCTCTTAAATTTGCATCTTGCTATGATTTTTACTATGCTCGGGTAATGTACTGCCATATTAATAAAGCATAAAACGATTATTTTATCTATGAACTTTGGCCTTTAGTTTTCTTTCTATGGAACTAACTGAATTTTTTTTCCATCAATAGTAACACAGCATCTTGTTTAAGATGAACATTTGGATATTACACAGATTCAAGTATTAATTAGAGTGCATTAAAATATAAGTTCCAATTGTGACACTCTAAATATGCGAGATTTATTCTTATTACTTACTTTTTATTATAATCAATCAAATGGTAATTACTATAACTCTCTTTTTAACACTGATAATTTAGATAAAACGTACACATATTACATGATGTCAGAATTCCAAAATCATTTTTTCTGTTTGTTTTTATGCACATGAAACATTTACTACTATTATTTATCATGTGTTAAGGAAGCAGCAGTAATCTCAATTGAACTATTTTGGCCTGTCTGTATTTATATTGATATACAATCGACATTTATGTGTTTTTTTTCAGCAACAAAACTATGATATCGGACTCCTATTTTTGCGACTAACATATTGGACTCTTAATTCACTACCTTTATTCCTGTTGTAAGTTCACATATTGAATATAGCTTATTTACTTTTCATAATGATTTTTTTGCTTACAGCAAGCTGGTAAGTTGTACTCTGTTGCTAGTACTATTATAGTAGTGTTGAAGTTTGTCACTTGCATTTCAAGATTATTTTCACATCTTCTTGAAATGATATTTTGCACTGATGAATATCAAGACACTAGGCAATAAGTTTTCTTCAAAATAGAAAGAATATTGGAAAAACAAGACAACAAGTAACTTTAGGCCAATACTTAGCACTTCAACGTTATTGGATAAAGTTATGAAAGAATATTACATACAATTATATTAATGTGCATGAATTGTATATTTTAGACTATGTGAAGCGTCGATCTTATGCAACCGGAATTTGACCAACTACATTAAGATGGTTCTGGAGAAACTTCCAGAACAAAATATAGCCTTTATTTGCTTTTTTGAAATTAGAAATTTATATCCAAATGCAGCACTATAAGAAAAATGTTAAGAGGAGTGTTTCACCTTTATGTATTAGGAGGATCATTTGCTATAAAATGTTTGATAATTTGATAGTTTGTGGTATAATCACTGTCCAAATGTTTTTATTGAATTGATTTAGTTTATTAGGGAATATAAAAATAAAATGAGTTTAGGAAAACATAATTTAAAACATAACATAACTTTAATTAAAGAATTCCTATTAAAAAAATAAAATATTCATTGCATCACATACGGATAACTACTTAAATTAAGAGAAAACAGATGTTTTGGGCAAATTATCAGATAACTATTTTTATTCCTAGCTGACATAAACAACAAGAATAAAGTCATAATGATGAAAATATACAAGTAAATGATTTTACAACTGAGAATAGACTTAAGTTTTCTGAGAGTTCATTTCAGTTAGCAGCAAAAGCTTTATCATTTCAAGATTTTTGTAATAGGTGAACAATAGCAATGGAACATTTCTATAATTATGAGATACAAATAAAGACTTTTAAAAAAGGTTTAGCAACAAAAATTTCATCATAATTTTATTATCGGGTGTATTACCGAGCTTAGAATACAACATTGTACGGGAAGCTCATTAATGTTTTCCTAAATGTTTATACAATGGGTTATTTTCAAGTATTTATTATTTTAGTAATCAGAATTATAGAAGCAAAATAAACAGATTTAGAAAAAATATGCACGTATTTTAAGGGATAATTATGTCTAATGTGTTCATGAATTTAAGGAGATAAGAGATCAACCAAGATATATTAACACAATAATGAACATTCTAAACTTTGAACTGTTGAAATTGATAGTATTACAACATTGGATGCATTAACTTTACGTTTACCATTAACAAAACGAATGGAGTGGTGAACTGATTAAATTTCCTAAGTCATTAACAATACTGAAATAATCCTTTTAAATTAGCATGTGAAACCAAATTCTCTTGCAATTATAAATAATAAAACTTTGAATGATGCAGATTACTCAGGTGAAACACAAGCACATGCACAAAAAATGAATATAATAAACAAAGCACAAAATAATAAAATTAACACGCTGATGATTTAGGAAACACAACATATTCTGATTTAATTTAAGTTTTCTTTATTCATAAAATTTTGAAAATACGCAGGTAAAACAAATTGGCTCTATTTTTTTTACTAATGTAAAAATAAAGAAAAGCTAATTGGGTAATATAATTTTGATTGATGGGTTTATTTAGTACTAAAACATTTTATTTACGTTGATTTGAAGTATTTAGCTGGTATTAAATACTCCCCTTTCAAATGTTAAAGTAATAACTCAAATTTATTAAACAACTTAAAAATACTACACACCTTTTTTTAAATCTAATTTATTTTAATAATAAATCAAACCAAGATAGATCCTTTTATTTAAACATTACAACAACTACTGAATTTTATTTTTAAAATTAGCTGAACTGAATTAATTACACACAAACCTCAAACGCAAACATCAAGTTTCTTTAAAAATTCTAGATATATATATAGTTATTGTGTCAATCTTATTTAAAAAATCCTGCTTTTACATTTTTTTTATATAAAGTGGCATAAGTAATAACTGTTGTTTTAGCTAACAATAAATGAAGAAAAAATAAAGATAATTAGTAATAATTGATTAATTGCGACATTGAAAACAAATAATAATTATGGCCATTAACATATTAAAGCATTAAATGCAAAAAATAGAAGCAGAATATCATAAATTAGAAAAAGTTGTTTAAAAAAGTAATAAACTTTTCATATGTATTCGTTTAGCTGTTCAACATTCATTTTCTTTAATAAAATAAAGAAATTGTGAGTGTAGAAGGTTATCAGAGACAAAAATGGAAAATATACACAGAGAACATGCAAATATTACTGAAACAGAAAAAATACAAAAATAGTTGTTGTAAAAACTAATTTCACCTTTTCAAATATAAATACAATATAAATTATAAAGATAACAATAAATGTTTAATGTTTTGTTAAAAAAGGAAAGTATAATTAATCTTTGTGATTATATAGCGAAAATTTACCTTACAAAAAATTGCCTCCTTAGCTTAGTGGTAGAGCGTTGCACTTGTAATGCAGAGGTCGCTAGTTCAATTCTGGCAGGTGGCAACATATTTTTTACTCTCTTCGAAAGAGAGAAGTTCTTATATTTTTAAAAAATTCTTGCATTATTATTGCATCAATTTCGAAATATAAAAAAAGTTAGGTTTTTGATTTCGTAACTGATTTAGGTTTCAATCGTATAAAATTAAACAAAGTTTTTCTACGATGATTTCAGACTCGATTTATTTTTACTATTTTTTAATTCATACACCAATTACAATTTTAATTGATTCAACATTTGCAATTCCGATAAAATATCAATTTAAAATCCAAAAACAAATCAATGATTTCCACGTATCAAGTAACAAAGATTTTTTAGGATTAAATTCACCATTATGGATGAAAATATTTGTATACTGGGAACTAGTTTTTCAATTACCATTTTTCATATATGCAAGTTATGATTATTTAAAGAATAAGAGAACTGGGTATTCAATTAATTTATATCCGTGTTTTTTATTATATGGATTCAATGCTGGATTTACAACATTAATTTGCTTTTTTTATGTTTTATTAGATGGTGATCAACATGGATTAACAGTAAGTGAATGGCTAAATTTATTATCATTGTATACACCAACTATGATATTACCATTCTATATGATGTATGATTTCTGGAGTAGAATTAATAAGCAATTACTTAACAAAGATAAGAAAATTATATAGATACTATACTTTAAATAATTTAGGAATATTTAGCAAATAATTCGTCGACTAAAGCAATATATTTTTGTTCAGCTTCTTCTTGTGATAAGCCTTTTAGTTTATCCCAAGATTCCCATTTATATTTACCTTTGAAATCGAAAACACCAGGTTTGGTGGTGGTATTATCACCAACGGTAGCTTGCTTGTATAAACCGTATAATTGTAGCAGTTCATCATCGGTTGGTTTTGTTGGAAGGTTAGCAACTGCTTCTGCCTGTTTGAAATAAAAATGTTGGGGATGTGGAGGGAAATGTTAGTATTAACTAAATAATAAAGGGTTTATATTAACGGTTAAACACATACCTTTTGAGTGAATAATTCGGAGACCATTTTGTAGTTTAATTGTGTTGACAATCTGAAAAAAAAGATCAGAATAATTAAAAGAGACGGAAGGCAAAAATAGTTCCAGTATTCTTCTTTTTATATTAGGGAACATTTAATGTTGACGTTTCATAAATATGCCGAGGTTTGGACTGCGCCACACACAATACGTGGAGCGCCAACTGTTTACCAAACTGAGAATTTGCCCCTTTGGTGGCGCATGTCGACATGTTTTTTCCCGATTTAAACATGAGGGTGGTAAAGTTAGTGAAATATATTTCAAGATATAGAGGTGTCCATTCATTAATTCCTCTTTTTTTCCGATTTATTCATCATTAAATAAGATGGCTGGATTTTCTAAAAGAACCATATTATTAACAATTGGACTTATATTCCATTTGATTTATTTATGGTCAATTTTTGATATTTATTTTGTATCACCGTTAGTTCATGGTATGAAACAACATAAATCAACAATTGAAGCACCTGCAAAACGATTATTTTTTATTGTTGGTGATGGACAACGTGCAGATAAAACACTTGGTAAAATATATCATCCAAGAATTGGTAAAGAAGAATATTTAGCACCATATTTAAGATCAATTATTTTAAACAATGGTACATATGGATTATCACATACAAGAATGCCAACGGAATCACGTCCTGGACATGTTGCTATGATTGCTGGATTTTATGAAGATGTCAGTGCAGTTACCAAAGGATGGAAAGAAAATCCAGTTGATTTTGATTCTGTTTTTAATCAATCAACACATACTTATTCATTTGGATCACCTGATATTTTACCAATGTTTGAACAAGGTGCAACTAAGGGTAAAGTTGATACTTGGATGTATGGACATGAATTTGAAGATTTTACAAGTAGTAGTATTGAATTAGACAGATATGTTTTTAATCATGTTTATGAATTATTTAAAAATTCAACAATGGATGAAAAATTAAATAAGGAAATTAGAGAAGATGGTAACATTTTCTTCTTACATTTATTAGGAACAGATACATCAGGTCACAGTTATAGACCATATTCAGCTGAATATTATGATAATATTCAATATACAGATTATGAAATTTCTAAATTAGTTGAAAAAGTTAATGAATTTTTCCAAGATGAAGAGACAGCATTTATTTTTACAGCAGATCATGGAATGAGTGATTTTGGATCTCATGGTGATGGTCATCCAAATAATACTCGGACACCATTGATTTGTTGGGGTAAAGGATGCAATAAACCTGTTTATATTGATGAATTAGAAAATGAATATTTACTAGATTCATTTGAAAATCAAGATATGCAAAATTGGAATTTAAGCAATATTAAAAGACACGATGTTAAACAAGCAGATATTGCACCATTAATGAGTTATTTAGTTGGGATTAATTATCCAATGAATAGTGTTGGAGAATTACCAATTGAATTTATTGATGACTTAGAAATTAATAAAATTAAAGGATTATATTACAATTCTTTAAGTTTGTTAGAACAATATAATGTTAAATTGGAAGAAGTTAAACATAATCAGTTTTTTAAATTTAAAGAATACGAAAAATTTGAAACTAAATCAATTGACAAATATAAGAAAGAAATTTTAGATTTAATTAAACTAGTGGAATCAAATCCAGAATTTGAAATTGAAGCTGTTAAGCTAATTGAAGAATTTAATTATAATATCATTCAAGGTTTAGATTATTTACAAAAATATAATTGGTTAATGATACGTACGATAGTTACATTTGGATTTATTGGATGGATTGTTTATTCATTTATTAATTTCTTACAAATGTTTATAATACAAAATGATAAACTAACAAAATCACCAAACACAATTTTATTAAAATTCTTTGCAGTTTTGATTGGTGGTTCAATTTCATATATTTTGTATTATGAAAAATTGGGATTTGATTATCAAGTTTATCTTATATTTCCAATTTATTTTTGGTATGAAATTTTAAAAAATAAAATTGATTTAGTTAATGGATTTAACATTTTCTTTGATAAAATTTCCGTTATTTTGAGAATTATTATATTTTTAGGTATTGTTATATTCTTTGAATCAATTGCAATAGGTTTTGAGAATCGTCAAATTTTCAGTACCATTTATATTTTATTATCAATAATTTATCCAACCATATTATTCAAAACTCAAGTGTTTAAAGATAAGAAGAAATTATTTGTTTCATCTATTTGGTTTTTAACATCTATATTATTATCACTTTTTCCAATTCAAAATCCAGTAAAAGTTGAATCTCTAAACTCTATAATCATTTCAGGATTATTGATTTTAATTATCGGTATAATTGGGTACTCATTTTTAAATCATTTAATGAATCCAAATACAAAAAAGATAATAGCTTTACAACTTTTGCTAATTTTGATATCTATTTATTCAACTACTAAATCAGTTATTTCATTAACTAATCGTAATGGATTACCATTAGATTCACAAATCATTGGATGGTTAGTTTTAGTCAGTTCAATGATTGTACCTACTGTATTACATACATTAAATGCCAATAGAAATTATAAGATTAGATTTTTGGTTGTATTTTTAACATTTGCACCAACATTTATTATCTTGACTATCTCATTTGAATGTTATTTCTATATTTTATTTTCAGCAATGTTATTTTTATGGATAGAAATGGAATCAATGGCACATTCAACAAATAAGAATATAACATTGTTAAGAATTTCAATAATTGGATTTTTCAATTTACAAATTTCATTCTTTGGTACAGGTAATATATCATCAATTTCTACCTTTTCATTAGATTCAGTTTATAGATTATTACCAATATTTGACCCATTTCCAATGGGTGTATTATTGATGGTTAAATTAATTATACCATATATTTTACTAAGTTCATGTTTAGGATTAATCAATTTGAAGTTAAAATTTCAAAAATATTCAGTTACTAGTTTATTAATTTCATTATGTGATTTATTATCACTTTGGTTCTTTTATATGGTTAAAACTGAAGGTTCTTGGTTAGATATTGGGGTTAGTATAAGTAATTATTGTTTAGCCATATTTGGAGCTTTATTTATAGGTATAGTTGAAGTGGGTAGTATGTTAATTCTCAATGGCGTTGAAATCGAAAAAGGAAAGGCAGAAGAAGAAAGAGAAGAAGTAGAAGTCGATAAAGAAGGAATAGAAAAAGAAGAAGTAAAAATCATTGAAGAAACTATTGGATCAAGAGTTAGAAAGAGAACTGTGAAAAATTAATTTAGACTTTATTAGATTTTATTTATTAGACTTTATAAGATTTTATTTATTAGACTTTATTTTATACATATATTTTAGACCATAACTTAATTTGGTCATCAGTAATTTTCCATTCGTTTAACTTACCACCATTCTTAATCCATTTATCTAAAGACTTAATAGCTAAGGATTCAATTTCGTCTAGATCCAAGAAATTAAAATCTCCTAAACCACCAACAAATTGAGAATCAGCATTAGTTTTGGCAGTATTATAATGATCATTAGTTAATTGTAACCACAGTGAAGAACACGAACCACCCGAATTCTCGATTTCTTTATGATTTGAAGGACATCTACATCGGCAACCGGAAGCACCATTATTTGAATCTCTATTTGGTTTATCATAATCCGCATAATAAATTTCATCTTCAGGTAAAACTTGATGTTTAAATAGGGGGCCTGATTTATAAGGTAATTGAAATTCTGAAGGTGCATTAAATGGACAATGTCCTAAAGTTGAATGTTTATAGCCAATATCTCTAAAATAATGAATTTGATCAAGATCAAGGAACATTCCAGCAGCTAATGAATGGATTGGTGCATCACCCCAACGTTCAGTAAAAAAACCATTTGAATTTTCCAAAAATTCATAATATGATTTATATTCTGGTGATGTAAAAAATTTATTTGATGCTATTTCAAAATTTGACCAAAAATGACATAGATTATAGTTTTCATTATTATATTTTTCAGGAATTAAGTCATTAATTGGATTTTGAGAATTGGAGATTAGATTTTCTAAATAAAATTTATTTCTTAATGGAGATTTCTTTGAATATGTTAAGATTGTAATTTTTTTTAATTTTTTCCAAAAATCATTTAAATTTAAAACATCAAAATATTTATCTTCATTTTTACCGTTAAAAAATTTGAAATTATTTGAAAAAAACCTCCAAGTATTTGGTAATTTTATTTTATTTTCAATAATGAATTTTTTAGTATATTTAAATAAACTTGGTACAGTATCAACTAATTCTTTGATTGCAATTGTATAACCATATAATTTACCAGATTTTTCCATTTCAATAAATGGATCATAAGTTAAATCACAATAAAATTCAACATCAGGTTCAACTCTCCAATACCAATCTAAATTTTTAACTAATGGATGTTCAAAGAAAAAACCTGAATAGAATCTACACATACTATGATATGATTGTAAATTACCATACATGATACCACGATCACCTTGATTTTCAATTGATTCTTTAAAAATTGGATCATTTTGATTTTTAAAATTCCAATTTTTTTTTGGTATAATACCAAATTGAATTTCACCACTTGCAACTTCTGCAACTCTTGTTTCAAATTCTTGAGTAAATGGTTCATCATTTAGGAAAATCCAAGGATAGTTAAACCATTGATTGAATCTACGTTCTAAAGATCTCATTGATAAAATAACACCATCAATTTCTGAATTTCTAGCCAACACAATAAAAGCAGCATTTAATCTCTCATTTTTAGCTGATTCAATTAATGGATCTCTACAACCATATTGGAAAACATCATCCATTTTGGATTTGAAAGGACGTTCAGATATTGGGAAAAGTTTCAGATTTTCATTATTAAATAAATTGTCAAAATTATCGATATTTGCTAACAAGTTTGGATTGAGATTTAAAGATTGAAACCTTGAATTTTTAATGAATAAAGAATGTAATAATAACGTAGTTATTATAAATATTATAAATATTATTAACTTATATAATTTGAAGGAATATTTATTAATTCTGAAACGAAATGAAGTTATTCGATGTTTAGATTGTGGTTTCCACATTGGTGTGATGTTTGTTCAAAAAGAAAAAAAAACTGATTAATGGTGAAATTGGGCATTAAATTTGTGTATATTGTATTTTTTATCCAAAGTCTACTCGCGTTGTAAAGAAATTGGAAAATTTCCAAATAGTGAATAAAAAGTGTTATTAAAGGTCTTCTAGATACATGAATGACAACAATAGATGATGAAATGGCCAACTATAAATGTTAATAAGACGATTAAAAACACAAGAAAGTTTCAAGATGCATTGCGAATAAAAATAGACAATGGAGGAGGGACAGGAGGAATATGCAATGTTAGAGATGAAGTCTTTATACGGCAATTAGGAAAAGGCATTTCAAATAAGAAATTAGAGATATTTGAACATGGGTTGAAAGTGAAGGAAGAAGTACTGAAAGATTGTTATTTACGGAAATATGAACAGTATAAGAAAGGATATAAGAAAGAAGCAAGAAAAAAGATGGAAGAGGAACAGGAGAAGATGCCTGATGAGATTGAGATAGTAGAACTTAGTATTGGCGACAGATGGGAAAGAATACATAAACGGTTAGACGAGTTAAAGAAGGGGATTGTCAGTGGGGAAATTCTAGTTATTGGTGGGGAGAATTTGAGGGGGGATCTGAGAAGGGAGATTTTAAAGAGAATGAAAGTTGCTGGGGAAGTTAGCAGAGATGTTGATGTTGAAGACATAGTTGATGTTTACTGTGAACACGAATGGATGAACACGATGGTTAAGAAGGTTGAAACGGGCGGAGAAGCTGAAGTGTTGCAAGTGTTGGAGGAAGTTCTACTGGGGAACCAGCTGAAGTTGTGGGGGAAGTTGGGGGGGGAAATTGTTGGGGGGCTGATGCGAGTGGGGCGGTGGGAAACTGCGGTGCGGGTGGTGGAAACGAGCTGGGCGGGCGGCAGGCGCAGAGTTTATGGGGGGAGCAATGTGGTGGATGGGATTTCTGAGGGGAAACTGGTGCAGGCGTTGGTTTTGAGGGGGGATGGGCGGTTGGCAACAAGAGCAGTGCAGTGCAGAGGAGACAGGGCTGGGGGGTAATCTCTGTTGTTGCTGCAGAAAGCTCCCACAAGAGAGAAAGTTTGTGGGAAGATGTTTTAGTTTCCCACGAAATGTGTTTTCCCAGTGAAATGTCAGTTAAAGCGCAGCCCGCACCGCCCTGTTACAGTTGGAGCTCTTTTTTATTTTTGGATTCCTGTCAATTTTAAATCAGGCTCAATATCTTGCCTTTTTGTATTATTGTGATTCTTTTCTAACTATTTTCTCTTTGCTTAATTTCTATGGATGACCATGACCAAATCAACTATCCAGAAAAGAAAACAACCAACAACTTTAGAGGGACATATACGAGACCTTATCTCGAATAAAAAGAACAAGAAAACCCCATTTGCTGCAACAGTCGTAGCCGAGCCTGCTACTTTGAATGCTTCTACAGAACTTGCACTTGCAGTACCTGCTGAAAAAGGTGCAAATTTAGAAAATGAGCCATCTAAACAGGCACTACATGATAATCCAGCTAATGTAAGTTACGAAGATATGGTATTTCCAGCACATGATTTCTACATGAAGTTCCGGTATGACTTTAGGAAGAAGGAACAGCTTGAAGAACAAAGACGTATTAATTATGAGAACTACATGCATGGACGCAGGTTTATTCCAATCCCATTTGTTAACAATCAACCTGAAGGAATGCCTCGATGGATTAAAGGCGTGGATGATATTGCGGACATGTCAGAGAACGAGGTTAGGTTGTATTTACGTGGTTATGACCAGATTATATACGGACCAGTTGAGCGATTGAAGAGGGACTTGGCTATCACTGTAGGTATGCCTTTTGACGATGCCAACGAAAGATTCAAAAATAAAGTACAATCATGAAGTGGCCATTCGAATGAAATGATATAACTTACGTCTTTACTTTGTATTTACGGCTTTACTTTTAGGTATCTTATTTATAACAAACTTAGCAATCAACTTTTGTAGTTCAGACAAACAGCAAATTTTATAAAAGGGATGCCTATAATGAAAAGTAAATAATGGAGTTGCATATTTTGTGTCCGGGACTCACCCAAATAACCTGTTCCTCGAAAAGGGTGTACTTGCATCTTTCTCTCTTTGGAGTCATTTATATATTACTTTGTGGAGGAAGAAAGAAAAGGAACAAGAGACACAAGTAGGACAATGTAAAAAAAAGAATGAGAAGAAGGAAAATCAGAATATGAAGAAAAAGAATAAATTATTCGAATAAACCTCTAACAAACAATCTACATCTTCAAACTACTCAACCAACTACTCGGCCAAATCTACAACAAGTTAATAGGTGGTATAAAAAATTGCTACAGCAAAATGCAACTACCAGATATCATACTGAAAAAAACACCAAAGATGAAATAAACACGTTTGTTTCGTTTTTTTATTAGTCTGCTACATAGTAAGGTTTAACCTTAATGTGGTATTTTTGGATTATTGCAATCTTTCCCATTCATTGTCCAAAATTTTGCAGTTACTGCTACAGAGAACTAAAGAATAAGTGAACAAAAGTTGCATGCGGCTGCCATGATGATATAACTTCAAGGAGTATAGCAAGCCAGATATTCGTGGCCCTTTTGATTCTTTGTGGTCTCCAAGACGCTGTGGCAACTACACTTTAAACCGGATATAACCTGGATGTAAATGGGACCATGAAGGCCCTGATGTGTAAAAGAAAAGCTGCAATTGGTGCTCAACCGTACTCCAAACTTATGTAGCACCTTTAAGAAGCGAGAAAAACACGGAAGCGCAATGAGAATATCCGGCACAAGCGAAAAGGAATCCGAGTCGGAACAGTTTTCCATGGAGCGGATCCAGCCAATGACAGCAGTGCGAGTTGCAATTGGCAATTTGCAGTTGGCGTTTGGCATTTTTCAGTTATGGTGGGGAAGCCAAGTAGGTGTAAGCTACATTATTAATCACTTTCTACTTCTAATTGTTTCTACTTTGTGGTCTCTTCTTTTCACAAACACCGTTCACAGACACAATGAAGCTTCTTAGATTAACCAGATCCATGGCAACCGTTGCCGCAAAGACCCCTAACATGAAAACCTTCAAAATTTACAGATGGAATCCTGATACTCCAGAAATCAAACCAAAAATGCATGCTTATCACCTAGATATGAATGAAACTGGTCCAATGGTTTTGGATGCTTTGTTAAAAATTAAAAATGAACAAGATGCAACTTTAACCTTAAGAAGATCTTGTAGAGAAGGTATTTGTGGTTCTTGTGCCATGAATATTGGAGGTAGAAATACACTTGCTTGTCTTTGTAAATTAGACAAAGATTCTGGTAAAGAATTAAAAATTTATCCTTTACCACATATGTATATAGTTAGAGACTTGGTTCCTGATTTAACTCATTTTTACAAACAATATAAATCAATTCAACCTTATTTACAATCTGATAAAAAAATGCCAAAAACCGAAAATTTACAATCCATTGAGGATAGAAAGAAATTAGATGGTTTATATGAATGTATTCTGTGTGCTTGTTGTTCAACTTCTTGTCCTTCTTATTGGTGGAATCAACAAGAATATTTAGGCCCTGCTGTTTTAATGCAAGCTTACAGATGGATGGTTGATTCAAGAGATACTGCAACTAAAATGAGAATGGATATGTTACAAAACTCAATGTCCTTATATAGATGTCATACTATTATGAACTGTTCAAAAACTTGTCCAAAAGGTTTAAATCCTGGTGGTGCCATCGCTGAAATTAAAAAATCAATGGCTTTCCTATAAATTTGATTCTTTAATTCTTTAATTCTTTTTATTTCTTATATCATTATATTATTACCCCTCCCAAATTATTCTATAGTTTCTTTTTTTATCTATATATATAATACTTATATGAACTACCCACATTATTATAATTCTATACATCAATATTTATTAAAAAATTACGCTTCAAATACTTTTAAAAATTTTAAAATTACACACACATCAATTTCTTTTATTCTCAATTCTCCATTTCATTCAATTCACTTTATTATAAAAGATCATCCACATTATAGTCTGCCCACTATCTTCTTTCAAATTTACAAAATCTCAAACGACGACGACGGTTTTGAATCTGAAAAACTTGATTTTACCCTCGAAACTCTAAATTCAATAACAACATCTCCCTCAATTTCCATTTTAGATAACTATTATTTCATTCATCCTTGTCAATTAACACAACTAGCTTATCAAAATAATCACAATTGGATCTCATTATTTCTATCATGTCTGAATATTTACAGTTTAGGAACACAATCTTAAAAAACTCAACCAATTTATCAAATAAAATTGCAAAATATTCCACCTTCACAACATCAGTTGATTCAATACCTTCTGAAAATGAATCACAAACAAAATCAGAAATCGAGTCATTACTTAATGAATTATCTAACAATGTTGATAATTTAAATAGATTGTTATTATCAAATAATACTCCCAACAATGATTCAAAATTTTATCAATTGTCAAGAAATAAAGATGAATTATTAAGACATAAACAAGATTTTCAAAGAATAAATAATCAAATTATAAGTCAAAGAGATAGACTTAACTTATTAGCAAATATAAAATCTGATATAAATAATAATCAACAACCTTTGGATGATGAAAATTACATGTTAGATGAAAGATCAAGAATTGATCAACAACATAATATAGTGGATAATTTAATAAACCAAGTTCTAGAAACAAGGGATGAAATTTTCAGGCAAAGAAATATTTTATCTAATGTCACTAACCGATTAGATTTAACTTTAAATAAAATTCCCGGTATTAATTTATTACTGAATAAAATTGATCAAAGGCACAGGAAGCAAGCAATTATTTTAATTGTTGTTATTTTAATTTGTTTAATTATTTTATGGTTCTCTCTATAATTCGTCATGTATGTCATGAAATGGAAGAATGCAACTCGAAACTTATTCTGTTTAATTTTCTACCAAACTCACGTACGTCCAACCGTTCAGCTATATCAAAGGCTGTTACCACATCTTAATTTTTAGTATTTTGCCCTCGTTGTACTATCGCCAACTTGTCTAATGCTCTTCCAGATATGTACTACAGTTTAACATTGTTAGTTATTGAAGGCAATTCCAAATCTTAATGGATTGTTAATACAGGAGACTAAATAACAATATACGTTCAAATATTAGACTTTGAATCCTGCATGAAGCAAGTGGATTATTTATTGTTAATGCGATATAACATTCTAATGAGAATTCATCTAGTGTGGAAAAAGGATTTTGATCGTTATATTTTTTGAGTCACACGATTATTTTTTATTTTTTTTTATTTTTTTTTTTTCTGTATTTTTTATTATTTTGAATTAATATATTTGTTGCATGAAACGTCAATATGACATTTACAGATCATCAAACTTTACAAAATCACCTTTTCAACCTCTTATCTTCTGATAATGAGATTAGAAATAATGCCGAGAATGAATTGATTCAAGTTGAAAACTTAGCAACAAATATTCTATGTATTCCAAACCTATCATCATTTCTAAATTCAAATAACTCACTACATATTTTAATATTATGTTTATTATGTTCGACATATTGGAATAGTGTTTTTTTAGACCCCCCAAAAAATACCTTGATTCCATTAATAGTCGATGATTTAACTAACTTTAAAAATTCGACAATCATCACTAACTTGAATTTGGAATTACTTGGAAAAATGGAATTTATTCCACATAATATGAAAGTTTATTTGTTTGATAAATTAGATAAGCTTTTAAAATCGGGAAAGAAAGAGGTCTATGGATCTATACTTTTCAAAATTTCAAGATTCTTAGACTATAACGATAACTTGTTCTTTGAATGTTTCAAAATCATTGAATCATTCGACGTTGATGATGATATTGTACTGATTAATGGCGTTTTACAGTATTTAGTCAAAGTAAGTTCCAAAGACATGAAAAGAATCAATATTTCTGAATTACAATTGGATAAACTATGCATTAGTTTAATGACTATATTGAACGATAACTTACATAACAGAAGTACTATTGAATTAGTATTTAATTTGGTTAATAAATTTCAAAAGTATAACTATGATTCAAAATATAGAACTCAAATGTATTTATTATTTAATCAATCATTGCATTTAAATATTGAAGATAATGATGACCATGAATTACTATACAATTTAATAGAATCAGCCCGCAGTGATATCAGCTTCGATGGGACGAAGTTTAATCAAGAATATATATTGTTAGTTTTTAAATTTTTGGAGTATTATTATACATTAACAACTGAAGATTTTATAAATTTTAGCTATGATCCAATTGAATTTATAGATTCAAAATTGAAGGTTAGTTTAAAGCCAAGACTTTTTAATGATATCAGAGGAATCGATATTTGTGATCAACTGTTGGAAAAAATCATTCAACTTACTACTGATGCTTTAATACCTTTATCAATCATACATCGTGCTATAAATGATAATTCCAAAATTCTCGTGGTTTTAAAACTTGTAAGTGCTATTGCTGCAGAAATTGATGATGAAAGTAAACAAGAATTATTTAACAAAATTATTAATATTAATTTACAAACTGATAGTTCAATTACTAAGTGTTTGATTTACGAGTTTTTTTGGGAAAATAATTATGATATTTCAAAATTTTCACTTTCTAAAAATATTAATCAACCATTACCATTATTATTAACAACCTTAAAAGTTATTGTTTCAAATACTGAAGTTGTAGACATTATTGAATTTAATCACATAACGAATTTATTATTCAAGTTAAATAAAGAAATAAATAAAACATCCAATACAATTTATATTAATTTGATTGGTCAATTTTTTAAAAAATATCCAGCATATATCTCCAATATAAATGAAGAATGGGTTAGTCAAATAGCATCATCACTGATCACAACCTCTTCATTTTGGTGTTATGAGGATAATATTGAAATCTTAGAAATATTAACAGACATAGTAAGCGCACAAACCAAACCAAGCTATATTATTCAATTAAATACTAAGTACTTCAGTAAAGCTATATATGGTACAATGGGATACACTGAATCTTTTGTTGATGATGCAGCTTTATGGCTAGCTACAGAGATCAATTTTAAAACTAAAAAAGTCTTAAATTTAGATATTGTTTATATGTCTGGATCAACACTGGACTTTTGTACAACATCCCTTTTATATGCAAATGATGAACAACGTAATACTATCAAAAAAAAAGTAGCTGAGGTAGATATTGATGGTTTCTTTGATTACAATGATTTTTTGCAGGCAATTATACTTACATCTAATGACCAAGAAATTGATGATGAGTTAATTCAATTGGATGATGACTTAAAAAATAGGTATGGAATTATAGTCTGTGGACTATTCAAGAACATTATATTCGAAACCTATATTCTAGATGATATACAAGAATTTATTGATACGAGACAAACGATTTACAAATTTGATTTAAAAATAGGTATATTAGGATTATTACAACTATTTAATAACACAAGAAATCAAAATTGTATTAAATTAATTCTTAAACTACTTGAAATTAAAGTTGAAATGGATTATGAAGAGGAACATTTTCGGCATCATTGGGATTTTAGAAAGGATAAATGTTTTGAAACTTTAAAAAAATTTGAAGATTTCAACTTCTTCATTACTATTAGTTGATGGTAAAAGCTTTGACACCATTTAGCATAATCTCTATAGTATCACTCCAATGAGTTTCATCAAGTTTTAAAGTTTTATAAAGCTAAACATTGGTTTTTAATACATCACACGTACAGATATATTTGATTTTTGAGTTAACTCAATAAGTTCATCCTGTATTGGTGATATTTTCAAATACTCGATTATTTCCCTTCATCTGATTCCCAAATTAAAGCAAGTGTTTTCTTGATGTTTTACATTCTGGATTGTGATATATTTTAACAAATTGTGTCATTGTTTCTTTAATAAATGAAGTGATCACTATGTACACAACAACAACTTATCTCTATGAGAAAAATACTTGAATGCTTTCCCACATTTTTCTTTTTTTCATCTTTTCATCTAGCTATTCTTGTATGGATAAAAAAAATGTTGCAAACCCGTATTTTAAATTCCTTAATCATCTGATAGTGATATTCTAAATAATTTAGAAAAATAACTTGAAATTAAATTGGTATAGTTAGTCCAAAATTTTGATTATTTCCAATCTAGAATCACCATTTTAATCAATTATTCATTACATACTTTGATAGCACTTTTATTGTGCTCCAACCCGTGGGATGGCTCATAATTTGAAATAATTAAACATTTTTTCCATTATAAATTGGTTATTTATTTGGATTTAACAATTACCATGAATTTGTGTTACAATGGTGAATTATCTGTTGAATTTACTAAAATATAATTGAATCTTTTGACAAATATAATCTTTTATTAGTTATTATCGTTTTGCAGATTTAGAAATGTATCTTTTCAATAGTTTGCAAGATTTGAAACTATGTTGGACACACAGTTTTAAATATACACCAGATTAGTTGGACTTTGCCAATATAGCCTACAAAATGAAAATTTCACATAGCCAAACAATAACCTTAACATTATTCATTAAATTATAGAAACATAATTATTGTTCAAATCACGGGATCCACATCGGTATGCTATTGCATTCTTCATTCCACAAAATAGGCGAGTATTATTGATAAAATGGAGATACATTGAATGAATTGAAGCACAGATTGGCACTTTTACATGGTATCATGAATAATGTAGACAAAAAGCTTGGGAGGAAAAAGAAATTGTGAAGTTTTTGCTTTTTAAAATAATCAACGAAACTCAAACTGTTTGACACTGTTAATTTAACTCTTTACTTTATGAATGCTTCATAATATTGATAATATTAAACCAAAATGTGCTTAGTATTCTACGCTGTGTTCATGCTGTACGAGAATGTGATATACACGAGCCAGGTTATATTACGTAATAATCTGTATTTTGTACGTTGTTTTCAGATAACGTTTCACAACAGTTGAAAGTAGTATTACTTCAACAAATATAATATATATAGACCTTTTTAATAAAAGTAACAGAAACGACAATTATCAAATATAATATAACTATGCCAAGCAACAGTTTTGGTACTATCTAAAGTGATAAACTTGGTATGAATGAAAAATGAAAAGCATGCCTTGCCCTCTCGCTTTTTCGAATGGCATGAATTTGGCATTTCTCTATGTTCACAATAATAAAGTAGGATTTACTCAACTGCCTGACGCTTCCCCTTTAATAACACTGTCTTGAACGAAAATGGATCACTTGGTGGTATTATTCAAAGATACAATAGAATCGATAACTCAATTAACAACACTTGATGATTTTGAATCTTCTTGTATGGTTGAAAATCCAGAAATTATTAAATCTTCAACACTTCTTCAAGATTCAATTATAAACTCAAATCTTCCATTTGATAACGTGACGATTTTGAATTATATAACTGGAAAGTATTTAATCCATTTAAATGAAACATATACTTTGGAAACTTCAAATTTACATCTACATAATGTATTGGCCATTATTGATTTAAGTCTAAAACTTGAACAAAATGAAAACGGAACATTTTCAAATTATTCAATGCATACATTTATATCACTTTTATCATATGTTTATCCAGTTGACTTTATAATTGATAAATTTAGCCATTGCTTTTTCAATGATTTGACAACTGATAGAAGATTGTTATTAACGAACGGCAATAAATTACAAGGTAAGGTTAAACCAGGTTCAAGATTATTAGTTTTATACAAACAATTAATTGAACGTATACCCATGTATAAACCTGAGAACGAACTTAAAATCTCCAAGTTTATACAATTTATAACAAATTCGTTCGAAATAAGTGATAAACTATCACATTCATTAGATTGGAAATTAAGAAACATAAAGGATATAGAGAATAATGGTTATTTAAGTGTTTTTAATCAATTCAAGAATTCCAAGAAAATGTCGCAAATTCAGCAACATAAGTATGGTGGCAGTAATAATATAAATACCAATAAAATAAACCAAAAAAGTTTGTTTGTTGAATTTATAACACTGATGAATTTAGTAACAACATCAAATGAGCAACAAATTATTCAAACCCTGAATAGAGATTCTAAACAACAATATCAAAACGAAACGATTTTGAAAAGTTTTGAATTTATCAACAAACTACTGAATAATGTTGAAAATTTTGAAAATTCTAAATTAATTAAAAATCCAATTCATGATAAATTGGATAAACAGTTTAAATGGATTTTAGATGAAGAATATTTTATGAAACAGGTGAAAAACTATGATTTTTATTGGTCACTTAGATTACAATTATTAATATTGATTAATTTCTTTAAATCTATGGAGTTTGAAAATTGGAACAAATTAACAAGTCAGGTTTCTAAAGAATATTCTAAATTTCGTAAACCTGATAACTTGATAAATTCAATAGTTTCAAACGATTCAAAGAAAAAGCTGAATGATGGGTTAGTTGCTTCAAAGAATATTTTCAAACAAAGGGATTTTCATTTTGAACAAATTACTGATTTAATTGAAACTAATGAACGTACATTTTCAATTATGAAATTGAAAAATTTTGTCCATCCAAATATTCAAGCACTTAGTGCAATATCGGATACCAAAAAACGTAAATTGGAGGAATTTATTGAATCAAATAAAGATATAGATTCTACAATTATTAATAAAAAGGCGAAATTTATCCATAATCTGGGTACGCCCAAACTATCGAAACTCTGGAAGATAGAAACTGGGTTAACTCTGGGTACGCATAAATGGTTAGATGCAGATACAGTTCTTGAATCGGCCAGAGATGATCTATATTTTGCTCAGGGTGAAGGAAACAAAGAGCTCATAGAGAGGAACCAGTGGAAGGAACAACGGGCAATGAGATTTGAAGCGGCCTTTCCGTGCACGTGACAATGCAGAATTTCAACGGTTGTGGAAAAGTGTGGCGGCGAAGAAAAAAAGGACTTTGAATTTTTCATTTTTCATTTTTCATTTTTCAGTTGAAGATTATATAGATAATGTTTTATTTGACCAATCTTTTCTTTTTCATTTGTGTACTTTTGTCTAGGTTCATATCTTTTTTCTTTCCTTCAACAACTAACCATGTCTCAAGCTGTTTCTGCCAAGTCTGAACTTTTTTCAGCAACTGCAGTTTCACCATTTGGTCTTCCATTAGATCCATATGAAATCAAGGGTAAAATCTTATCTACGAAATATAATGTCGTTTTAGGTACTTCATACCTTTTATCCTCTAATATTTTCAACTTTCAATTACCAACTGTTTCAAATGATCAAAATTTAGTTGAATTATGGACTAATTTAAAGAGAAAAAATTTATCTAACGAAATTCCAAATTTATATAATTTAGAAATTTCAACTGATTCAGGTAATTTATTATTAGGTTATTTAAAGAATTGTAAAGAATCTGCAACTTTAATTGCATCAACTGACGCATTAATTAACTTTGCACCAGCTTTAATTAATCATTCAAATAATGAATATCACTCATTACCATTATCAATTCAATTATCAACTTTGAGTTATGATTTCCAAAATAACGAATTAAAATCAACTTATGCAAATGCTTTATCAATTGCAAAATCTTTAAAATTACCAATTTTAACTTCAACTAGTGAACAGGAAGCGCAAGTTTTCACTTTAGTTTCTAATGTTTTAGCTAAATTTAACATTGCAAATATTCATATTTTTAATGGTTTAGAATCAATTAGAGTTAATAAAACTTTAAATAATTTATTATCATCATCTGAATTAAATGAATTATCAGCAAAATTATATAGTTCATTAAAATCTGATATTTTATCAGTTTCCAAGGATGAAATCATTTCATTAGCATTAACTAAATTAAACTCATTATTAAATACTGAATATTCAATTTTTGAATTTTATGGTAATTCAAATGCAGAAATTGTTTATGCAATTTATCCAACTGAAGAATCCATTGTTTCATTAATTAAAACCGTTGAAAAATCAAACGAATTTGGTATTATTTTAATTAAATCTCCTGTTCCATTTGAAACTAAATCTTTTAACAATTTATTATCTGCGAATGTTAAGAAGATTGTTGTTATTTCTGAAGTTCTTAATGATTCAATTTCTTCATTAAAATTAGACATTCAAGCATCATTATTTTTTCAAGGTAAATTCACTATTCAAGTTATTGATGAATCAGTTGATTCCTTTTTTAGTAAATTTACTTCAAAATCAAATTCTTCATCATTTAAATTTTTACTAAATGATAATTCCAAATTTATTGAATTACCATCCAAATTAACCCATTCATTATCATTAATTCAAGATTTGAATGTTAAATTTAAACCAACGTATGATAATACCATTAATGCTGGTTTATTTGAAGCAAATATTGAAATTGGTAATGGTTTCAACTATTCAAATAAATTTGATTTTATTTTAGTTGAAGATTTGAATATTTTAAATTCAATTAATGTTTTCGAATCATTAAATGAAAATGGTAATTTAATCATTTTAAATAATGATGAAAATAAATTTGATGAATCCAAAATTGTTGAAAAATCATTATCCGTTGAAATTAAGAAAATTTTAGCTGAATCTAAAATTTCTTTAAAATTCTTAGATTTAAATGTTATTGGTGAAGTCGATGAAACTAAGGGTAGAACTCAATCAATTGCCATTCAAACTGCATTTTGGTCATTAAATTATCCATCATGGGACAAACATGCAGTTGTTACTAAAATTTTACAATTTTTCGGTTCAGAAGCTGAATTATTAGCATCTGTTATTGCTGATCAAATTGAAAATGTTAAAATTAATGGTTTTAAAGAAATTAAATTTGATGATGAATGGATTAAATTAGAAGCTAATGAAGAAGAAGCTATTGAATTTTTAACTGTTAAAGAAACTTCATTTAAACCAAATCCAAGAGAAAAATTCATTGATAATGTTGTTGTTAAAACTGAAAATCAATCTGAATTAACCAAGAAATTATTATTCAAGGAAGCTTATGGTACTGAAACTTCATTGAGACCAGATCAACCAGTTAAAAACTTTGTTGTTAAAGTTAAAGAAAATAAGAGATTAACTCCAAATGATTATGATCGTAATATTTTCCATATTGAATTTGATGTCTCAGGTACTGATTTAACTTATAATATTGGTGAAGCATTAGGTATTCATGGTAGAAACAATTCTGATATGGTTGAAGAATTTATAAAAATGTATGGATTAAATGGTAATGAATTAATTGAAGTTGCATCAAGGGAAAATAATCAAATTTTCGAAGTTAGAACTTTAAGACAATCATTAACTGAAAATTTGGATTTATTTGGTAAACCACCAAAGAGATTTTATGAATCATTAATTGAATTTGCAACTAATGAAGATGAAGAAAAGAAATTAAAAGAAATAATTTCACCAGCTGGTGCAGCATTATTTAAGAAGTTCCAAGAAGAAGAATTTTATACATTTGCAGATATTTTTGAACTTTTCAAATCAGCTAGACCATCAGCACAAGATTTAGTTCAAATTATTTCACCATTAAAAAGAAGAGAATATTCTATTGCATCATCACAAAAATTACATCCTAATGAAGTTCATTTATTAATTGTTGTTGTTGATTGGATTGATAATAAAGGTCGTAAAAGATTTGGTCAATGTTCTAAGTATCTTTCTGATTTGAATATTGGTGATGAATTAGTTGTTAGTGTTAAACCTTCAATTATGAAATTACCACCATTGACTAAACAACCAATTATTATGGCTGGTTTAGGTACTGGTTTAGCACCATTTAAGGCATTTATTGAAGAAAGACAATATCAATTAGAACATGGAGCAGAAATTGGTGAAATTTATCTTTACCTTGGTTCAAGACATAAAAGACAAGAGTATCTTTATGGTGAATATTGGGAATCTTATATGGATGCCAATATTTTAACACATTTAGGTGCAGCATTTAGTAGAGATCAAGTTAAGAAGATTTATATTCAAGATAAGATCAGAGAAAATTTAGAAGAATTGAAGGATTTGATTATCAACAAACAAGGACATTTCTATCTTTGTGGTCCTACCTGGCCAGTTCCAGATATTTCCGCATGTTTGGAAGATGTTATTAAATCAGATGCAGCTGAAAAGGGCATTAAAGTTGACAGTGCTAAGGCTGTTGAGGATATGAAGGAAGAGGGTAAGTACGTTTTAGAAGTTTATTAGATTAAGCAGTTTATAAAATAGTTGTTTGTGTATCTCCTATAGAACAACCATCAAGTATTTCCTATACTTTGCTTCTTTTTGTCCTCCCGTTTGTCCACCACGCCTCTCACAAGATCGGACTTTGCCATTGCCGTGGCCGGCGCTAATTTTCGCCGGTGCGGATGTGCCGGACATCCGAGGAAACCTTTTGTGCGCCAGGGCCCTCTTTTCTTTTTCTGCCGTGGGCTTTTGCCTCCTCTTTCCCGCCACTTCGCCCCTTTCCCCACTTCTCAGCCCCTCGCGCGTTGTCCGGCGAAAACTCCGGCAACGGAAACTTTTGCTTTTCCGCTGGAGAAAACAACAAAAATTTTTCTTTGCCTTTTCACCAGAAAAAATTCTGGAGAGCTGATGACTGATACAAAATTTACAATGGAATTTGTATATAAAAAGACTGAAAAATCCTTTTTTCTTCTTTTTGTGCCTAAACCTTTCTTGGAGCTGTTAGTTGCATTACTTTATTGTTTTTTGTTATTTGTTTATTGCATATTACTTTTGTCCTCTTTCTTTGTTTGATCACCTACGATTATGTCCGATAAAGAAACTACTACAAGCTTTGAACAAAGCTCTAAGGTTGCATCTAATTCTAATGAGGACCTTGAAATTAAATCTACTGATTTCGATAATGAAAAAGTAGATTTAAAGCTTTCTCTTGAAGAAAAAACTGCCAAGGTTGATGAATTGGCAGCTTCTTACAGTATCAATCAAAAAAAATTGATGTGGAAAATCGATCTATGTGTTATTCCACCGTTTTGTTTACTTTATTTCCTTGCTTTCCTTGATAGAGTTAATATTTCAAATGCTAAAGTTTATGGTATTGAAAAATCTCTTGACCTTCATGGTAATCAATTTGCCACAGCTTTAACCGTTTTCTTTGTTCCTTATATTGTCTTTGAAGTTTTATCAAACTATCTGATTAAAATTATCAAACCTCATATTTGGCTTTCCGTTATGATTTTCCTATTCGGCTTGGTTACACTTTTAGTTGCTTATGCCAGAAATTTTGGTGGTTTGATTGTTACAAGACTTTTCCTTGGTATTTTTGAAGCTGGTTCATTCCCTGCTATCTTTTATATTATTGCAAATTTCTATACATCTGGTGAATCTTTAAGAAGAGTTGCATTTTTCTTTAACTGTACTTGTTTAGCAGGTGGTTGTGCAGGTGCTTTAGCTTACAGAATTCATGATTTAGATGGGGTTCATGGTTTATCTTCATGGCAATGGATCTACATTATTGAAGGTGCTTTCACTATGGGTTTAGCAATTCCACTTTATTTTGCAGTCACTGATTTCCCTGAAGAAGCAAGATTTTTAAATCAAACTGAAAGAGATTTCTTAAAGAAAAAATTAGAAATTTTCCAAGGTAATTCAGGTTTTGAAGTTAAACAAAATTGGGATGATATTGCTGGTGTTTTCAAGGAACCAATGCTTTATATAACCGCACTTGCTTATTTCGCATTAGTTATTCCTTCTTATGCTTATGCATTTTTTGCTCCAACTGTTATTAAAGAATTAGGTTATACTGCAATGGAAGCTCAAAGACATTCCATTTATCCTTGGTTAGCAACAATGGGATTCTCCTTAATTTTAGCCGTTTCTTCAGATTATTCACGTATCAGATTACCATTTGCATTATTTGCATCCGCAACTGCAATTGCTGGTTTAGGTATCATTTTTGGTTCTGATAACCCCAATGCAAAATATGGTGGTTGTTTCTTAACTGCAATGGGTTTATATTCAACAATGCCTATTTTAATTTGTTGGATGTCATTAAATTTCTCTGGTCACTCAAGAAAATCCGTTGGTACTGCCTTTGTTATTGGTTTTGGTAATATTGGTGGTATTGTTGCCGCTTTTATTTTCCCAAACAAAGATGCTCCACATTATAGAACTGGTTTTGGTGTTTGTATTGCTTTTGCATGTTTGGCCTTTGTTTGTTTAGTAGCATATTTCGGTTATGCTAGATACATGAATGCAAGAAAACAATCTGAAAATTATAAACAAAAATGGGAAACTTATGATAAGAGAACTCAAATTGTTAAAGGTGACTTAAATCCAGATTTCAAATACTGGTATTAAATTTGTTTACCACTTTCTCTTCACATACGAATATATACATTCTCACATATTTACTATTTTGTTCGCTTTTCTAAAAACATAAATGACTTTTAATGGCTAATGTTCTCTTACTCATACTCATACTCTAATTATTAACATAAAGTTGTCTTAAAGATAAAAAAATTCAAAAGAAAACCACTCGACTATCTTAGATTTATTTTATTTATTTACTTTTTTATCATTGTACTTTTATAAACATTATTATGAACTAATCTTATAAATTTTTTGAAAACAAAAATTAATGAACTTAAATTTTTCTTTGCAGAAACGTTAGAGCATATTGTTACAGTAATTTTACATCAAGATATGAATACGAAAAGTCCTTTTCTCAAAATCTTATGTCTTCTTCAAAAATACTTTAATGTTAAAATACATTCAACTATGTATTTTTATTTAAAGCTACGAGATATATGTTCTCACTTTTTCTTGAGCCAAACCTTTATCTAAATCTTCAATACAGTCGTCTGGAATATTAATGATAACATTAGTATTCATTAAATTCTTATGCTATCTCTAGAATATTCAAATAAAATGGAATTCATTTCTTCTTCAAATATATTTTTGATAATAGCAGGTTTGAATAGGTTCATTAATGGAATGAAAATATTATCAGCATCTAATGCGTTTACCTTTTCTATTTCATCCTTTACTTGTATATTCTGCATGTCGATTTCTTTGTTTAAGTCAACTAGTCCATATTTCTTATGTGACATTGAATAATTTCTAGAAGTGGTTCTTTCAAAAGCTTAATTCAGTACCTCGTTTAATGCCTGGTTCAGGTTGTGCAGTTAAAAGTGAAATAACATTGACTGATTTGCCATGTTTATAATAAATATTCTGGTGCCTTCATTGGACATTGATCTTAAATCCATTGCTAAGGTTATTTCATATATGCATTCGTGTGCCAGGAATTCTATCTCTTCTTATTCAACTTAATAATATTAGAAATCTTTCAATTTTCGGATTTATCTTTATCATTAATAAATAATATAAGAAACGTTCTTAAAGTTCCTGTCAATTGTATCATAATTTTGTAAATAATTCATGATGTTTTTTTTCTCTATGAGTAAACACCTCTTAAGCCTTTGGATTAAAATTTTCTGTGTATATTCTTCAACAGCATGTTCGAAACACTATCTCAAGTTATAACTACTCCATAAATGGTTGTTAATTACTATCCATATGCTTTGTGTTGGTACGTTTTCTACCAAATGTTGTACTATTAAAAAAGTAATTCAATGATCAAACAGTATAATTTACATTTTAACCAATCATAACGCTTTATGTTGCCGTAACAAATACTACCACATAAGCAATCAGTTAAACTTTGTAACAATCCACTTTTGAGTAAGAAAAAAACATTGTATTTTCCCAAATAGGAAATCTATATTCAGGTAAATCAACTTTTGTTTTTGCTTAGCTTAAAACGTTAACATGTCTGCATGCAATTTTTAAAATTTATGATGGCTTTTTTGCATGATGGTTATCAAAACATCAATTTTATAAATTTATTATAACATAGTCGTTTGATAAATTATAAAAATTTGTTTTAAATTATAAATTCACATTTTTCATATTCTTAAAACTCAATTATTCAAGAACATCTAAATACCCTATAACTATGAAAATGGTAGCTGCTAAAACATATCTACTCAAACAACCAAAACACTCATTGAAAAAATAAATCTCAAAGTCTTAATATCCACTTTCTTTGTCACCATGGCTACCATTTATGCAACTGATAATGACGATAGTGATGATCCATTTTGCTGAAGAAATTACCATCACTGATGCTTATTTTAAAACCACATTACCTAATGGAAAAACAAGTTTCTATAATTCTGCAAGAACTATTACTTATCTAGTACCAGCATCTTGTTCCTTGGACTACTTACCAACTGAAATCATTACTGAAACCATTCCAACAACAACAATCACCAGTATCTACACAAGTTATGATGCTTTAGCTGGTATTGCAAAAAGAGATTGTCTGGGTAAAACAACTTTAACAGCTAACGTTCTTTAGCAGGTGATTCCAGTATTTCTGTTTCCTTTTTAAGATTTTATATATATTTTCAATCTATTTTTTTTCTTTCAAAATCATTATTTCCTCTAAATCCTAGTAAAGTAAATAACTCTTTCCTACTTAATCCATTACCAATCATTTTAACCGCAGCCTCCGGATTCCTGTCGACAACTGCATTAATCAACTCTTTCTTTTTATTTTGCAATTCTTGGATTCTAGTTTCAACTGACTCAGAAATAAAAAATTCATGAACGTCAACATCATATATTTGTCCAATTCTATAACTTCTATCAATTGCTTGTGCGCCAATAGCAGGATTCCAAAATGGTTCATACAATATAACTCTTGAACATGATGTTATATTTAATCCATAAGCACCACATTTAAGTGAACATAATAAAACATGAACTTTTGGATCATCTTGTAATTTTGTTAAAGCTTCATCTTTCAATTTTTTATCCATTTTACCATCATATCTAACAAACTTAATATTGCTCTCTATCAAATTATTTGATAAAATATCTAACATTGATGTAAATTCTGAAAATATAATTGTTTTACGTGGCTTCTCAATATCATCATTTTTCAAAATATTTAAAACTCTGTTAATTTTAATTGAATTGGTTGAAGCAAATTTAAAAGGTTCTGAATCTTTATTATTTGCATCTTCTTCAAGACTTATACCTTTCATTAAATTAATTATATCATTATAATCTTCATTTTCTAATGATTTCGTTAAATCCTTTTCTGAAAATTTTTCCTTTATACCTTGTTTAATTTCCGTAAACAACGTATCATCATCATTTTCCTTCCTAATATTGAATAATAGTTCCCAATGACAACATAATTGTCTTAGTCTTAATAGGTATGCAAATGCACCCATATAATCTAGTTTAATATCTTGATTTTTGTGTAATTCACCATTTAATTCATCATTCAATTCAATGTTATGTCCTAAAATTTGACTAATAATTCTATCTTCAACATTATTATAAATTTTTCTTTCAAAAGGCAAAAACTCTAAAATCTCTTGATGAATTGTCTTTTTCACAGTTAATACATTATTTTCAATCAAAATTTGCTTTGTTCTTCTTAACATAAATTTATCTAGAATTAAATGTAATCTTTTTAAGCCTTTTGGAACTGCAGTAGGGTTTCTCGACTCTATTGGACCACTGATTTCAACAGACCAAACCTTGAAGTTTTCATATTCATTAACACCTAAAAATTTAAATAAGGAATATAACTCATCAATTTTATTTTGAATTGGTGTACCAGTTAAACACCATCTTTTTTTGGAAATTAGATTACAGCATGCCTTATGAGATTTAGTTTCCTTATTCTTAATTAAATGTGCCTCATCCAAAACAACTCTCCTAAATGGATAGTCCAAATCATATAATGGAGATATCGTCTTCTCATATTCAGCAACTAAAGTTTGATATGATGTAACAATTACATCAAAGGAATGAATTATCTTAATATTAGTGGGTCTTTTGGGGCCATGAAATACTAAGACAGATAATGATGAAGCCTTTAACTTTAATTCAGTAGCCCATTGTGAGACTAACGATGCAGGACATACAATTAAAGTGGACTTAGTTTTCTTTGTAGTTGAATTGGATAGAATTAAGGCAATCATTTGAATTGTCTTACCCAATCCCATATCATCAGCTAATATACCACCATTATTAAAAAATGTTTCATCTTCATTATTATCCAAATCTCCATCAATTTGTTTAAGATAAGTTCTTTTTTGTGATTTTGCCCTTTCTCTATGTAATAAATACTTTAAACCTAAAACTTGATGATCAAATAATTCGCCTACCAAACCATCAACTTTTTTATCTTTTGGATCAATTAAAGTTTTTGGGTATTCTTGTGGCTTTAATAACTCTTGGATCAGAGCTCTTGTATGTGTATTCTCTGCTTCATTGTCAATAACAACCTTATCGAAAGATGATTCAGTAAAAGTATGTGTCGATTCAGTTATAACTGGATTAGTAGGTGGTTGGATTATATGTTTTGAAGAATACTTGTTAAACGGACCATTCTTCATTTTTATATCATTAATATTAACTTTATTATTTGTCCATTTTGAAGATTTGACAGATATTGGTGTTAAAAACTCTGATGAAAAGGGTATACCTGCAAGATTATTGTGATTTGGAGGAGAAGGTTTCTCTTCTTTTTCAACTGATAACGCATCTAGAGAATCTGTCAGTTTATCCAATGTTCCCATTTATAAACATTTACGTGAGTTCCGAGACCTGCTTTTTAAAATGTGATCAGTAACTACCAAAAACCAATCAGATTTCTCCATGATTAGCATTAATCAATACTCAAAAATCCATGTCAGCAACCCTCACAGATTTCTGAATTTTGGGTTTTGACTATTCAACGGTCAATGAAAAATCGCAAAATGGAAGGAAGAAAATGAAAATTATCGAAGTCTAATAGGGTCTGGTGTTTTTTCATTTAATTGCTGAAGAAAAACCATTCAGCAACAACCACACACTAGACGCAAGATGGTGCAGGACGCCCAACAAACGATGCTACTGGCTGCCATCCCTTTTGGAGACCAACATTTGGATATTTCCCGTCTTCTCACATACAAATCTCAAAACGATGATCTGGTCACTCAGAAAGCTAATAATTCTGTTTCTAAGAGCATGATGGCCAGCACGAATAATAATGGAAGCAATAGTTTCTATTATAACAACAACGGTTATAGTACAAGAAGTTATGATACTAATAGGCAGAATGGTAAACAGCATTATAATAGCAATAATAATACTCTTAACAATAACAACATTAACACCAACTCAAACAACAGTTACAACAACACCTATAAAAATAACAAAAACGGTATCAACAGTGGTAATATTGGTAGTATTAATAATAATATTAATAATAATATTAATAAACGTCAGAATCCTATTAATAATCTTAACAATCAAAATTATAACAATAACACTACCAGTATCAATAATACTGGGCAAAGAAGATATAAAAATTTTAGTAATTTGCTAGATGCAAATAATGCAAATACTTCAATTAATCCACAAGTTGTTGATCAACAAAGTATTTTCTCGGGACTTAATAATTCAGTAAATTCAATGAATTTATTACAGCAATTCCAGCAATCTCAATATCCTAATCAAAGTAGTAATTTACTGGAATCTTTCCTTTTCCAACAACTTTCAAATCAACAGCCAACTGAACCATCTCCAACTCCTTCACAGATTTCACATGCTCCATTTAATACTGATTCTTTATCAAGTGATTTTTTCAGTAATTCCAATATCAATTATTCAAATCTTTCAAATGATTTGATTACTCCATCATCAACTTTGTTACCAATATTTAACAGACCACAATCTACATCACAATATAAATCAGATAAACAGCAATCAAACTGCTTAACTTCTAATTCTAATAACAATACTAATACAAATACTAATACTAATACTAATAATAATACTAATACGAATAAGAATATTGATAATAATAACATTAATAACAACAATATATCAACCTCAGCAACAAGAATACCAAAAATTGATGGTTTAGCATCATTAAATTTTCAATCATTACTGGATCAAAATGAGATAATTAGTAATATTACATCACCAATTGAAACTATACCAAGGCCAAATTCATCATATGCATCATTTAGTTCGAGTATTCAGTCAGCATCAGTTAATAGAGAAAATTCTTTAATTTCGGACTTTTTAGATTCAAACACAAATTCCAATTCAAATACTACCTCAAATTCTCAAACTAATTCCATTATTCTAAATACCAATAATACAAGTTCATCCACAGTTGATAATCCAAAATGTGATGAAATGGAAAATAATTTAACTGTATCATCAGATACAACAGATTCTAATGCAACTTCAACAGCTTTAGTTGATCCTTTGGAATCCATTTGGAAACGTGGACATGATGATGATACTGATTTATTAAATAGTATCAATGGTATTGGAGGTTTTGCGTTTGGTAAATTTGTGAACAGCAATATTGAAGATGTTGAAGATAAGGGTAAAAAAAACTGATTTTTGAGTATTCATGTGATTCAACTTCATTTTATTCATTATATTACAACTCCATTCAATTCATTATATTTACTTCATAATAATATCATCATTCTATGTTCTTTTTTTACTTTTCTTTCCCAGTCTTGTTTTAATTCATTTAAGTTTACTGTACTTTTCTTTACTTTTCTTTACTTTACGTTTCTTTACTTTACTTCACTTTACTTCACTTTACTTTACTTAACTTGACTTTACTTAACTTTACTTTATTTTGTTTTATTTTATTTTATCGTTTACCTTATGTTTTTTTTATCGATTCACATTTTACTCCCTCATATTTAAACTACTAATTTAATTTAATGGACATTATTTATATATACTCTTTTTTTAATTTATTTATTATTTACACATCATTTGTAATTTCTCTGTTTTGTTGTTTAATAAAACTAAATTACAGGATAAACCAATTATATAAAGCGTTTGAATTTTTTAACAGAAGAAAATAATGTTACTTATTATATTAAAAAGTACCTAGTACCTGACTAGATTTTGCATCCTAATAACACTAATCTATAAAGAATGACATTCGCTAGTTTATTATGACCATTGTAAAGATAATTTCATTTATCTTGAGCTGCAAGTTGCCATGCTGGGATTGATCCATTTGGATCATTGTTAATATTAGTTTTTTGAGATGCAGCTAGTTGCCATGCTGGAATGTTATCTGCTTTAGATTTGTTTGATTCTTCAACAACTGGACTTGATGAAGAGTTTACCGATATGGATGGCTTGTTATAGTCAGATCCAAGTATATCCTTTGCAGACGGAACCTTTGATGGTGATGGGATAACCAAATTTGAATATGTGGAGTTATCCTTTGAAATTGTTGGAACAATTCCACTTGAAGTTGAGCGATTATTAGTTAATAAATTTGAAGGTGGTGTCGGTGATGGGGTTGGTACAGTTGAAGAAGATGATGATGATCTTGTATTTGCTGGCGGCAAAACAGAATTACTTGCAGGTTTAAATTTATCAACAGATTCCTTTAAACTATTAGTCTTTTTCTCCAGTTCTTGTAATTCACTAGAAATTGTACTTTTCTGAGATTCTAAGTTTTTAAGTAAAGTCGTTTTAATACTATCAATTTCTAATTTAAGGTATTTCAATATTTCTTCATTTCTTAAGTTCTTTTCATTGGTTGCTTTCACAATAGCATCAACTTCAATCAATGCATCATCAACCAGTTTACTCTTTTCATCTTGCCTTTTAATAAATTCGGTTTGATCTGTTTCTAATTTTTGTAAAATACCTTCAACTCTTTGGAATTCTCTCTCCATTGCTTCTTTATCATCATCTAATTTGGATTGTGCTGGTGGGATGATTTTAGGCAATACATATCTCGAGACTATCGTGTATGCACCGTAAAGAAAACCTGCAGTTGTCGTACCCATAATAACATAATCTTTCCAATCATAACTCCTTGGAGCTGGAGGTGGAGGTGGTACATAATATGGATATGGATTAATACTTTGAGGTGGTTGTATTGAAGCAGCTTGTGATTGCAGTGGTACCGGGATGGTTGCAGTTGAAGTTACTGGTTGTTGTTGTGCCATTGATACAGCATGTTGGATTTCTGCATTAGTCATTCCCTTCGATTCAAGAAACTGGATTTTCTTTGTAAGAGGAGTATCATTGACTGAAGGATCCGTCAAAAACGACACTGCATTGTTTACCATGTCCTGACGCAGTTGAGGTTCAGACATGTGTGTTTGCTATGTAGTTTGTTATGTGTTTCAAAGACAACTAGCTCCAAAACGATCATACAAAATGCCATTTGCCATTTCTAATCTCTTCAGTTTTCATTTTTCACTTCATACAAAACTCACAGTTTCAAATTTCAAATTTCAAATTTCGTTTCTCACAGTGGAATTCGATTTCCACTTTGGGTCCTACTGTGAAGTGGAATTGGTGAAACAAACGGTGTGAACTCGAACTACACAACTTAACGACGACGAAGTCGGTGGCAATTTCGAGTCAACAAAGACACATATAACGACAGAAAAGAACAGAGCATCTTCTGCCTTGGACTCACATTTCATGATGGACAACGGTACTACATCAAAGGTATGTCTACTACACAGCACACCATATCCAGTATGTCGTGTTTTCCATTTGGTATAAACAATAAAATACTAACATTAATTGAATCATCCCTTCATTTTTTCATCCCTTTTTTATAGCAGATACCTGACAATCAAATGTTGGTAGAAAATTCAGAAATCAATAATAATACAAATCTAACACAAGATATTAAAGTCACAGATAATAACCAAAATGAGCTTGAAAAATTATCGTTGGCATCTCCTGATGAACTTCTAGGTGTGTTTCAGAAAAAACTGACCACAATAATAGATTTAGATCATATTTCTAATACTTCTATGAATAGTTTAAAATTAATGAATGATGAATTTCAATTTTTAACAACTACTAATGGTGTTTATTTAGATAATAAATTTACTGAAAATTTGAAAAATGATTTCAATAATGTTAATTCAACTGATATGATTTATGACAGAATTTACAAACGTCATAAAAAAGTTGTTTCTGAAGCTGGTGTTTTGAATAACTTGAAAAGTGATGTTTTAGATTATTTAGTTGATGTTCAAACTGAACGTGAATATATGCTACATAATTTAAATAATGACAAATCAAAGATAAAATTATCAGAAATTGAAGACCCTTATGTTGCTCCTTTAAAAGTTACTTATATTGACCCCTTAGCTAATCCTGCTTTAAACGAAAGTAATGAGTTTGGATCTGATCATTTAAATAAAAATGGTTCTTTGAAGAATAGTACAAGAAGAGGAGTTAACAAAAGGGAAAACAAAACAGCTAATGGTACTATTAATAATGGAAATGGTACACCTGTTAGAAGAAGAAGGGGTAAAAGATCTAAAAAGGACACTTTGGCTACAACTGCAATTGCAAATAACGTTGTGATGGGTAAGAGGAAGAGAAAGCCGGTTTTACGTACTAATGAAATAATAAATGAGGGTGAAATAGATCATGAACTAAATGAAATATTTAATGAAGAAGAACAGGCTCAACCAGTTGTTAAAAGAAGAAGAAGAAGAAGAGTTAATAATGATAATGTTGATGAAAACTTATCTGATGGTAATATTATTGTTGACGCTCAAAAATTATCATTGAAGGAACTAAAATCAATTGAAAGACAATATGATAATACTTATCTTTCAATTTGGAAAGATTTATCTAGAAAGGACAGTCCAAAGGCTTACAGATTATTTCAACAAACTGCCCAAGCAAAATCTATCAATTTAAGAAAAACTGCACAGTTAGCTTCAAGAGAATCAAGAAAATGGCAAGTCAAAACAACTAAAGCTCAGAAAGACCAACTGGCAAAGGCAAGAAGATGTATGAGAGAAATGTTAAGTTTCTGGAAGAAGAATGAAAAGGAAGAAAGGAATTTAAGATTAAAGGCCGAACAAGAAGCTTTACAAAAAGCAAAGAAAGAAGAAGAAGAAAGAGAAGCAAAGAGACAATCAAGAAAATTAAATTTCTTACTTAACCAAACTGAATTATATTCACATTTTATTGGTAAAAAGATTAAAACAAGTGAATTTGAAGGTGATATGGGTGATAAAAATTTGTCCAAAAATGTTGAAAATTCAAAACTTGCACAAAACGAAGAAGATGTTGATTTAAGCATGGCAACAAAGGATTTCGATCAATTAAATTTTGATGAAGAAAACGAAGAAGCATTGAAGAAAATGGCTGCAGCAAATGCACAAACTGCTCTATTAGAAGCTAAGAATAAAGCCCAACAATTTAATCATGGTGTTCAAAGAGCTAAATATGATAATTCTGATTCTGACGATTCGGATAATGAAGGTGAGATGAATTTCCAAAACCCAACTTCAATTGGTGATATAACCGTAGATCAACCAAAATTACTTAACTGTACACTAAAGGAGTATCAACGTAAAGGTTTGAATTGGTTAGCTAATTTATATGAACAAGGTATTAATGGTATTTTAGCAGATGAAATGGGTTTGGGTAAAACTGTTCAAAGTATTTCTGTTTTAGCGTATTTAGCTGAAAATCATGATATTTGGGGTCCATTTTTAGTTGTTACACCATCGTCAACTTTACATAATTGGCAACAAGAAATTACAAGATTCGTTCCGGATTTCAACGTTTTACCTTATTGGGGTACTGCAAAGGATCGTAAAGTTTTACGTAAATTTTGGGATAGAAAAAACATTATTTATAATAGAAACTCTCCATTCCATGTTGTTGTTACATCATATCAATTAGTTGTCGCAGATGCTGCTTATTTTCAAAAGATGAAATGGCAATACATGATTTTGGATGAAGCTCAGGCCATTAAATCTTCTCAATCTTCAAGGTGGAAATCTTTATTGAATCTACAGTGTCGTAATAGATTACTTTTAACTGGTACCCCAATTCAAAATAATATGCAAGAGTTGTGGGCTTTATTACATTTCATTATGCCTTCATTGTTTGATAATCACGAAGAATTTAGTGAATGGTTTTCAAAAGACATTGAAGCACATGCAGCATCAAACTCTAAATTAAATGAGGAGCAATTACGTCGTTTACATGCAATTTTAAAACCTTTTATGTTGCGTAGAATTAAGAAGAATGTTCAAAGTGAATTAGGTGAAAAGATTGAAATTGATGTTTACTGTGATTTAACAAATAGACAAAAGAAATTATATCGTATGTTACGTTCACAGATTAATGTTGTTGATTTAATTGAAAATAATAAGAGAATTGGTAATAATGAAGAGGTTGAATCATTAATGAATGTTGTTATGCAATTTAGAAAAGTTTGTAATCATCCAGATTTATTTGAAAGAGCAGATGCAAGATCTGCATTTAGTTTTTCAACATATCCTGCAACTGAAAGTTTATTAAGAGAAATTAATGATAACGTTTTAGAGTTTAATTATAATACCAAAAATTTAATTAAATATCATTTACCTAAACCAATTTTGAACGATTTGTTTTTACCAGCATATGAAAATAATAATTTTACGGACAAAGAAAGACTAATCAAAAAAATGTTTAACATATATGATCCAAATAATTACAATAATACAGAAAGTGAAATGAGCATTCTGAAATTTGTTAAAGAATCACCAAGAGAAATTGAAAGAATCGTTTCGAATAATCTAATTTTTAATGCAATTGATAAAAGATCTTATCTTGATTCCAATGAGGAGGAAAGGGATAGAATAACTGAAGAAATATATGGTAATCTTTTTGATAAAAATTCATTAATCATAAATAAAACTCATATAACTGAACATCTCCAAAATGTTAGTAATATAGTATCTAAAGATATGTATATGAGAGTTTTTCAAAAGGGGTATTTTGAGAATGCTATGGCACCACCAATTGAGTTAATTTGTTCAAAAGAAAACTTTAATAACATGACCGATAATATTTTATTTAATCCGATAATAAGAGAGGCCTTATTACCATTAAGTCTAGACACACAAGCTGAATTAATTGAAAAATCTGTTCCTATTGTAGATTGGCCAAAGGCTGAAATGCTACCAGATGAAGAATCTAATTTCATGGGAGGTGGTACAATTAGATTGCCATCAATGGAAAGATTTGTTCTTGAAAGTGCAAAATTGAAGAAACTTGATCAAATGCTTGTTGATTTGAAGAAAGGAGATCATAAGTGTTTGATCTACTTCCAAATGACCAGAATGATGGATTTAATGGAAGAATATTTAACCTATAGGCAATATAAGTATATTAGACTTGATGGTTCATCTAAATTAGGTGATAGAAGAGATCTTGTTAATGATTGGCAGACAAATCCAGAATTGTTTATCTTTTTATTGTCAACAAGAGCTGGTGGTTTAGGTATTAATCTTACAGCTGCAGATACAGTTATTTTCTATGATTCAGATTGGAATCCAACAATCGACTCACAAGCAATGGATCGTGCACATAGATTGGGTCAAACGAGGCAAGTTACTGTTTATAGGTTATTGGTGCGTGGTACAATTGAAGAAAGAATGAGAGATCGTGCCAAACAAAAGGAACATGTCCAACAGGTTGTTATGGAAGGTAAAGTTGATCAAGTTAATGAAAAGGAAGAAAAGGAGAGAGAAAAGAAAGAAATGGCTCTCTGGCTTTTGGAAGATGATAAATAGACACATTAATAGTTCTAAAATTTTTGTATGTTTACTGTATAGTTAAAGGTTTTGTTCAAAAACATTAAAAAGGTTCAAAACGATATAAATAAGATAAAATTAAAGAAAATATGATAAAATTTAAAAAGTAACTTTCAAAATGTGAAAATGTGCTCCACAGAACAAATCGAAAATTTTGAGATTTGCAATTTTAAATTTCAAATTTGTTGGTTTGGCGGTTCAGAATTTTACAGATCTTCCACGGTGGCAAGCTGTTCACTTGATTTCTCTGTGTTTGTCAGAGGTAAGCAGATTCTGTCACTTAGCAAATACAAATAACAAAGTTCAGTTTCCTTTCAAGCACATCGCATCTTTTAGATATAGAAAATATAATTTTTATATATACTTAGATATAATAATCTTGAAATAGACTGAAATTTATTCAAAATGGCAGATTGTACACCAGAACAAACTAAACTGGTGAATGAAATTCTCAGTATAAAACGTACTGACTACTATCGTGTACTAAAAGTTGAAAAATCATCAACAGAAGTTGAAATCAAGAAATCATACAGAAAGTTAGCAATCAAATTACATCCTGATAAGAATAAACATCCAAAAGCGTCTGAAGCATTTAAGGTTATTGCAAAGGCATTTGAAATTTTAGGTGATGATTCTAAACGTAAAATGTATGATATGACTGGTGCAGATCCCGATTCACGTAGTGGAATGGGTGGTGGCGCAGGTGCTGCACATGGTTTCCCAGGAGCAGGAATGAATGGATTCTCAGGTTTTCAAGGTTTTCAAGGTTTCCCACAAGGTGCTGGCATGGGTGGAGGTATTAACGAAGACTTGCTAAATATGTTGTTTGGTATGGGGGGAATGGGTAATAATGGATTTTCTTTCAATTTTGGTGGCAATGGATTTCCAAATAATGGATTCTATTATTCAAATACTGCAGGTATGAATGCTAGAAGGCGTGCACAGCAGCAGCAACAGCAACGTCAAGGTAGTGCTAGACGTGCAAATGGTGAAACAGCTTCAAACCTAAGCTGGTCACAACACTTAATTCAATTTTTACCGCTAATAATCATTTTATTTTCAATTCTCATAAATTCATTTAGCGGTGGATCATCTTCTGATAGTGGTTATAAAAATGTTCGATCATTTCATGGTAATGTTCCTAAATACTCATTTGAGCCAACTAATGGTTTAGCTGTTGAACGTACAACACCAAAATTCAATATTCAGTATTACGTCTCTGAAAAAACCGATAATGATTTCAAAGGACGAAAAAATGCCGAAAAGGAATTACAAGGTTTAGATAAATACGTTGAAAATAAATATATTGATCAAATTAACTACGGCTGTATGAAGGAAAGAAACATTAAAAATGAAATTATTGAAAACGCACAAGGTATTATCTTCACTGATTGGAATAAAATCGAACAAGCTAAAAAAATGCCAATGCCACATTGCCAAAGATTACAAGATTTGGGACTTTTATAATTAACCATATAAAGCATGTATATTTTTACTTTAAAAATGATAGTAATCTACTAAGAATAAACTGTAGTTAAATTTAGATTCAGAAAGAAAATACCTTTCGCCAAAAACTTAAAAAATTAATGCGGTTTATGTGGATCGAACACATGGCCTCCAGATCTTCAGTCTGGCGCTCTCCCACTGAGCTAAAACCGCTTTTGTTGAATTATTTAAGGCTTAAAAGCTTACATTTGTTTAAACTACATCTCGTGATTTCTTTTGGAATTTTTTAGAAATCAGTCAAGCTTTTTAGTATGCAATTTCCATAAAAAATTTTAACATTTTATCTATTTATTAACAAATAAGAATCATTTTATTTAATTGGCTATTTGAAATGTGTTTTTAAGCAATAATGCCAGAGTGAGATACTATTATTCAAGTAAATGTTAAGATGAATATTTAGAGTATTTATAAGGAGTCATGATATTGACTTTGGTGTTAATAATTCACCGTAGTGTTACAGATATTTTAGAAGTCTGTAAGTATCTCACTTATTGAAATATGTTTTCTAGATGTTACTGCCTATATAAGTAGGACGATCTTCCTTCTCTAATATATTGGCATAGTATTTGTATAGTTACTTTAAATATAGGTTTATCATTTAATCTTGCGTACACTATCAAAGTCAGTTATGTTAAAACACCAAATGCAGAAACAATAACAAAAAGAAGTGTTATCCCAAAAAAAAATTAGAGATTATTTAATGAACAAAGTAAACCTGCTTTATTATATAAGTTAAGATTAAAAAAATGTGTATAGGAAAAAGCAAAAGGGTTAAAATTATATATACATATATACACTCATCTCTGCTTTTGTTTCGATGTTTCACTGTCTCTATGTATCTATAAATAATTAAAATTGATGATCGCATACTCCATCAAGAGCCATTTCGGGTGTCCCAAATAATTTATTCCAATCTAATAATAGTTGATCACTAAAAATTTGTTGTGAGTTATCTTGCTCTGAGTTAATAAAATTTATAAAACCATAAAAACCTTTTTCGGTTTGATATAAGCTATTTGCTGTATTTGCATCATTGTTTAAATTATTGCCGGTAACATCATCATCAATATTATTATTGTTATCAGTATTGTAATCATTGTTATCATTATTATTCAGTATAAATTTATTGGCATTTTTCCTTTCATTTTCATTCAAATCTACCAGCTCATTGGTATTAGGATATAAACCAGTATCATCATTATTAAGTTGATGCTCAAAATGTTCAGTGATTGAGTCCTCAAATTTTGAATCAAAAAGAATTGGAGTGGTCTTTAGTGGCTCACATGATTGGTCATTTAGTTTAAAGTAGTTTAAAAGAATCGTTATATTATTGCTAAAGTCTTTCATTGTACCAACAGCTTGTGAACTATAAAAATTATTGATATCTTTAATTTCTCTAATTGAAGATAAAATATGATCAGCATTAATTTCAAAGGTATCTAATAAAATATGTTTAAATTTGATATGATTCCCATTCTTCAAACGAGTTTTACTTTCTTTGATCAATGAATATCCTAACAGCAAAATCATTAGTGAATTATAAGCATAAAACAAATCATAATGTAATAAGCCGGTGAAATTATTTGTGTTAACAGAAAACGTGATAACTTGCATTAGTTTAATTGCTGAATCGACACCACTACACAAAGTCTTTATTATATTCTCATTTGCAACAAATACAGTTTTTGGTTTTAATGAAAAGGCAATCAAATATGGTGCAATCAATGATAGTGTGCAATAATAATATTGCAAATGAAGTTTTATTTGGTATCTTTTTGGACTTGATCTTTTGTAATATTCTAATGAATACCCAATGCCCATTTTCCAGACTTTTAAAGAATTATTAATTTTGGAAACATTTCTTAAATTTTCTTTACACCATGGATTTCTACTCTTTGTTAAATATTCTCTATTTTTTAAAATAATAAACATGATTTTGAATAACTCCATTGATTTCCTATAAACATCTCTAAACAATTTATCTTCAATTTTTTCTAGTTTTGGTAATTTAAGATCTACATCATATAATGAAATATTTGGCAATCTACCCATAATCGCACAGTTATTCATATGTAATTTAAAACTTGACCACCAAGCGATTCTAATTTCTTCTTGTAATTGCTCATCATATTTATTAATTTGGGATTCTTGACAGTATCCCAATTGAATGCATTTTAAACAGGCATTTGTTAATGAAATCCATGCAGAATCTCTATCTTTTAATGTTGAAAAATGTAAACTAGTTAAATATAACATTCTAACGCTATGTACATTTCTTGCAAATAAACAATAAGACAAAAATAGTTTAACTATTTCCCAATATTGATTCATGATTATGTTTGACACAATATTGGCTTCACTGGGGTCATCAACTTGTAATAACTTTGTAAGATAACAATTTCGACCCAAAATCCAAACCAAATACATGGTACAAATTTCTTCATTACAAAAATTATCATTTTTAAGGTTCTCGTTACTTTTTAACTTCATTAAGAATAATTTTTGCCTTATTTTAAACTTATTTTCATCAAAAATGAAATAACTTTGATGCAATTTATTAAAAAAAATGTTTGTGTACATTTCACACTCTTGTGATGAAATTAAATCTAATATTAATGAGGCATGTATGTCGTTATCATTGTTTAATATTGGGAAATTGGATGATTTATTTGTATTTGAAGATTTAATGTCTTCTTTAGGACCAATATTACCAATTTTTAACAAAGTATTAAACAACAAATCAGCACTGCCAATACCTGATTTTTGTTTTGTTAGTAACTTTAACATTGGGCGTGAATCTGAACTTGAATTTAGATTACTAAGCACTATCAGTTGATTATTATTCGGGTTTTCATAAGCGGCATTTTCAATATTAGAAGGATTATTGTGGTTTAGATGTTCCTGTGGATCACTATTACGAATATCATGATTTTCGATACCATCATCCATATCATCCTCGATATCATCATCTATATCATCATGATCATGTAATTTGAAATCGAAAGTATTCATTGAATTTATATCAGGTAATGTAATGAATAAAGCCTCACCGATTCTTTTCAATTGATCAATATCAGTTGGATCATTTTCAGGAAACATCGCTTTGATAATTGAGGTATAATAACTTATTTGTTTAATAGTACTTTCTGCAACTGGTATCAGCTTTTTCCTTTTTCTTGGTAATGAAGTTATACATTCTGATGTTGATTTAATACAGTTTTGACATGGTATATTTATGTCGAATTTTTTTTCACCATTGACAAATCTATGACAAGCACGTTTTTTCAACTTGCAACGGTCACAACTACTCAAAGCTCTTTTCCGTTTGTTTTCTGGCACCGGTGTCCTCCTTCTAGCCATCTTGGTGCTTTATGGAAAACAGAGATAAAACAGATACAGATATCATTCATGCTGATAGCGGAAACGGTTCAAGCCATTTTCCACCGTTATTTTAAAATGCGGGAAGCGCCCCACACACATTCCGCAATCTGTTTTCCTATCTTGTTAACGTCCAAGTTGTTTGTGTGCGGATGATCAGCTTCCGCAGCCTTTTCTCTTTTCCAGTGGATTTCATGGTATTTAAAGAGGAAGTGATTGTCTTTTCTTGAAATTGCAAGTGGTTTTTTTCTTTATAGAGAACCAGTTATATATTTACATATATATGTACATGGATTTATAGTCTATAATGAGTTTCACGACTATATCGAGGAGATCCACTGTTTACTCCACTAAGGGTATGGTTTCTTCCACCCAACCATTAGCAAATGCAGCTGGTATTCGTATTTTAGAATTAGGTGGTAACTGTGTTGATGCATGTGTTGCCATTTCTGCATGCTTATGTGTTTTAGAACCTGCTTCAACTGGTATTGGAGGTGATTGTTTTTCTTTATTTTATAAAGAAGCTGATAAAAAAGTTTATGGTTTAAACGGTACTGGCCGTTCAGCTTCAAAACTGAGTATTGATTATTTGAAAAAACTCCATCCTGATCAGATAACCCAAAATTTCAGATTTAAAGGTGATTCTGTGTTTAAAGTCAATGTTCCAGGTGCAATTGCTGGTTGGCATGATGCAGTTGAAAATTGGGGTAGTAAAAACGTTACATTTGCGGAAATTTTAAAACCTGCAATTGACTTAGCTGAAAATGGTTTTGTAGTATCTTCAATTAGTGCACATTTATGGGCCGAAAAGGAAGCTAAATTAAAGGCAGAAAATAAAAAGGATCATAATCTTGACAATTTTTTACCAAATGATGATTGCACAAAGGCTCCAAGGGAGGGACAATTTTTAAAAAATAAACTACTTGCAGAATCACTAAAAGTTGTTGCTGAGAAGGGTAAAGATGGTTTTTATAAAGGTGAAATTGCGGATTCAATTATTGCTGAATTGAATAGTAGAGGTCATGTTTTCACCAAAGAAGACTTTATCAATCACACTTCTACCTTTGTTGAACCAATAAGCTATGAATTTTTAGGTAAGAAATTATGGGAAATTCCACCAAATGGATCTGGTATTATTGCATTAATTACTCTTGGTTTAATAAAAAGTTTAGAAGAATCAGGGAAAATAAACTTAAAAGAACTAAAACATAATTCAGCAGAATATTTACATTTAATTATTGAATGTTTGAAAATTGCATTTAAAGAGTCTGAAGAATATGTCTTTGATTATAACCATTTTATAAAAAAGAATAAGATTGATCCATTAAAATTGATTCCAACAATTCTTGGTGAAAAATATTTATCTGAGAGAGCAAATGAATTTGATGAATCTAAAGTTATTAATAATGGTGAAATAAGTGTTCCTAATCCGATGTTTAAATCTGATACAGTTTATTTTAATGCAACTGATAGTGAAGGTAATGCATGTTCATTTATTAATTCTGTTTATGAAAGTTTTGGCAGTGCAATAATTATTCCTGAGAAAGGTTTTTGTATGCATAATAGAGGTGGTAATTTTAGTTTAAATCCAAATGCAAAGAATTGTCTTGAAGGTGGTAAACGTCCATATCATACAATTATTCCTGGTATGATTACGAGTCCAATTTTAGATTCAAAAAAAGAAGATTTATATGCAGTTTATGGTATTATGGGTGGTTATAATCAACCACAAGCTCATGTTCAAGTTTATTTGAATATGTTATTATTTGGTATGAATCCACAAGAAGCTTTAGATGTTCCAAGAATTTGCCTGTCTTCCCATCCAGATTTTAAACATACAGACTCTGGTTTTGGTTCAGATGGTCCTGCAAGTACGGATGTTACATTAGTAGGAGTTGAAGAAGGATTAGACGAAGATGTTATCAATCAATTGAAAGCTTTAGGTCATGATATTAAAGTTTATTCTGGTTTTGAAAGAAAACAAATGGGTAGAGGTCAAATTATTAGAAAAGAATCAAAACCTAATGATGATCATTTAGTTTACGCCGGTGGTAGTGATTTAAGAGGTGATGGTGCGTCCGTTCCTTTACTGTAAACATATACTTTATAGATTGAATTAAATGAAAAAATAAATAAAAGTTTTATAACGATTAGTTTTTTGCTTCAAAAAACTCTACATTTTTTTTTAAATTTATTTTGTTTTAAAAGTAGAAAAGCTATATGTAAAAAAGAAATACAAAAAATAATAAAATTAACTTTATAAACTAACATACTAATAAGCGTATCTAAAATTCAAGTTTTCACGATCTGTTTTATCAGATAGTAAAAGTTCTGTTTTATCAACATCATGATAATCATCAGTTTGCAGTCTATCACGTAATTTATTCTCTCTATGAGCAACAAATCTTAAAAGTATTGCTAAGGCACAAGTAACAGAAAGAACAACTAATAAAGTAATCTTGGCCGGTACATAATTTGGTGCAGTGCTTGCATGGAATAATTGTGGACCAATGATATTACCAATACAGAAAGCCATTAAAGTCATTGCATTTCTTGCGTTTCTTTTTGTATAACCTGCAGTATTAATACCATTCCATGAATACATTAAAGCCATCAAACCAGCATTTGAATTTAATAAATAAACACTAATCAATTTACCTGCTTTATTTGATGCTGGTAAACCTATAAACAAAGCACAACCTAAAATAGTTGGTATTGTAACAATTGCAATCATTGAAGCTCTTTCTCCGGTGTAACTTGTTATATAGGAACAGAACATTGCTGATACGATTGAAACAAAACCTAAAGGTATTTGAACTAAAGCGGAAATTTTATTTGTAAATCCCATGTCTTTGATAATTTGTGATGAAAAGATTGAAATTGCACCACCATCCATTAGAGAAAAAATGATAATGAAAAATAGAATCCAAGTTTCCGCTTCTAGTAACATTTCTTTAACTTGATAAAATTTGTATTGTTTATTTTCCAAACCTGTTTGATTTTCTTTAATATGTTCGATAATTAATTCCTTTTCATTTTCAGTAAAATATTTACAGTCAATTGGATTATCAGGCAAGAAAATCAAAGTTAAAATACCAACAACAAAGGTAAGAATACCCATGAATATGAACATAATTTGCCAACTTTCGATATTTGTTGAATGAACATGTTGGAAACCAAAAGACATTAAAGAGCCAACAATAGTTGCAACACCAGTTTGGGCAAACCATAAACAAGTTCTTCTTGATTGTTCACCTTTAGTCCACCATTTAGAACCGATAATAACTAAACATGGAGCAACAGCAGCTTCAAACACACCTAATAAAACTCTGATAACCATTAAGCTCGCATAAGTTTTAGTCAATGTATGAAAGGCAACAACAATACCCCAACAACAGATATTAATACCTAGGAATTTACCAGCAGGTAATTTTTGAATTAAGTAAGCATCGAGTGGCTCGACGGCTAGGTATGAAACATAGAAAATGGTACCTAGATTGGAAAATTGATTGCCAACCAGATGTTTCTTCAAGCCCATGATTGCGGCATAGTTAATTAATGTTTTATCTAGAAACTGCAAGAAATAAATAGTCATAAAGAAAGGCATGATGAAAAGGTCAATTTTCCATTTTAATTTTCTTGGCAGATTTTTAGATGTGGAATTCAAGGATACTACTTCTTCATCATGGATGGAAAGGGTATAATTATTAGTTGAGTCACTGATTTTTGGTTCAAGTTGGCTCATTACAGTGTGGTTTTGTCTTTTGATTTTTCAAACCAATTTTTGGGAAATAAAAAAAAAACGGAGTGAACTACGTAATTGGATTGTATCCGTTTTAAGTACATGCTAATTTGAAATAGTAAAAAATTTGCATAATGCATAAAAAAAATCCACTTAGGATATAATTTCGCTTAAACGAAAAAAAAACACGAAAATCACTTTTTTTCTCGGAAGAGTGCCAAAAAAAGAACAAAGCGGTTTTTCAGTTTTTTTTTTTGTAGATGTCGATCGATCTCGATGATAACGGTGGGGAGGGGGGGCGCCAGAACCCTGAAAACAGTTTTATTTTTTTGATTAAAGATAAAAAATTCACATGTGTTGTTTAATCACACACAAGCTCATTCCTCAATGTTAAAAGTATACAGTATAGTAAACAATAATGAAGATTATAAAATAAAAGCCAATAAATCAATTTGATAACTAATAAGAATATCTAAAATTCAAGTTTTCACGATCTGTTTGATCAGATAGTAAAATTGCATTTTCGTCAACATTTTCATGACTTGCACTTTGTAATTCATCACGACGTTTGTTTTCTCTAATGACCACAAATCTTAAAAGAAGTGCCAAAATAGCAGATGCCGAAAGAAATGTTATTAAAGTAATTTTTGCAGGTATATAATCTGGAGCAGTTTTAGCTTGAAATAATTGTGGACCAATGATATTACCAATACAGAAAGCCATTAAAGTCATTGCATTTCTTGCAGTTTTTTTGGTATAACCTGCAGTGTTTGCTGCATTCCAAGAATAAGCTTGAGCAATAGTAGCACTATTGAAATTCAATAAATAGACACCAATTAATCTACCTGCTTTATTTGAACCAGGTAAACCTGTAAATAATGCACAACCTAAGATGGCTGGTAATGCAACAAATGCTATCATTAAACATCTTTCACCCGTATAACTTGTAACATAACAACATAATATGGCGGAAATAATAGCAACAAAACCTATAGGCATTTGAATTAAAGCGGCAATTTTATTTGTAAATCCGATATCTTTGATAATTTGAGATGAAAAAGTAGTCACTGCACCATTATCAGTTAATGATAAAATAAGAAGTAGAAACATGATCCAAGTTTCAGATTCCATCAACATTTCTTTAACTTGATGAAATTTGTATTGTTTATTTTCCAAACCTGTTTGATTTTCTTTAATATGTTCGATAATCAAATCCTTTTCATCATCAGTGAAATATTTACAGTCAATTGGATTATCTGGCAAGAAAATCAAAGTTAAAACGCCAACAATAAAAGTTAAGATCCCCATAAACATAAACATGATTTGCCAACTTTCGATACTTGTTGAATGAACATGTTGGAAGCCAAAAGACATTAAAGAGCCAATGATTGTGGCAACACCTATTTGCATATACCATAAACAGGTTCTTCTTGATTGTTCGGCCTTTGTCCACCATTTGGAACCAATTATAATTAAACATGGAGCAACAGCAGCTTCAAACACACCCAGTAAAACTCTGATAACCATTAAACTTGCATAAGTTTTAGTGACAGAATGAAGAGCAACAACAATACCCCAACAACAGATATTAATACCTAGGAATTTACCAGCTGGGAACTTTTGAATCAAATAAGCATCGAGTGGCTCGACGGCCAGGTATGAAACATAGAAAATGGTACCTAGGTTGGAAAATTGATTGCCAACCAGATGTTTCTTCAAGCCCATGATTGCGGCATAGTTAACCAAAGTCTTGTCTAGAAACTGCAAGAAATAAATAGTCATAAAGAAAGGCATGATTAGAAGATCGATTTTCCACTTTAGTTTGCTTGGTAGATCTGTTTGTGTTACTTTCTCTTGATCAAAATCCGATACCGAGTTTGCTTGGTGAACAGAGACGGAATAATCGTTTTTGAAGTCACCACTGCCTGAAGTGAGAAGGTTACTACTCATGAGGAATGAATGGAGAGATGTTTTTGGTTGAGAAAGATAGATAATTACAAGAGGCCAAAAACCATTGTACGCACAAGGGATACCGAAGCCATTTTATATTTTCTGAAATGTAGCAGTAACGACGACATCAACAACGGGTAAAGAAAAGAAAAAACAGAGGACAGAAAAGAGATGATTGTTGTATGCTACTGATAAAGCTTGAGCCGTTAGGGAAATGGAATGCGGAAAACGCCATCCGCACTATGCGAAAACGAGAAGCGGCCAATCCAACGTTTTCTGCAATGCAGCACACAATCAGAAGGCTTATCTCCCTCTGCAGCAACACAGGTGGTTGCACATTGATAAGCACCGTCCATGTGGGGGGAAACATGCATCCGCAGGACGGCGACGGGGTGGATGTGGTGCAGGGCCGGCTTCCGCAGCCCGAACAGGCCCTGGAGGGTTGGGCCGTCGCCATTGCGGCCGTCGCCATTACGGCCGTCGCCATTACGTAGTCTGTTCTCTGGGGACGCATTCGCCCTCGCACTGCCCTCCTTGGCGCTTTAGCCGACACCACGGGGGTGTGCGTTGCTGCAACAGAGGGTGTAGCTGGAGCAGATGGGGTGTTGAGCTGAGCATTGAGCTGAGCATTGAGCTGAGCATTGAGCTGAGCATTAAGCTGAGCATCCCGCTGAGCATCCCGCTGAGCCTGGCCCGGTGTCTTCTCTGGTTGTAGCCAGCGGCAAGGACTGCCTGGTGCTGGCCAGCAGAGCCTCCTCCGATTGGCCACCCGCGACGGCAATGGCAGTCGAAAGCAGGCGGTGGCAAAGTGGAGGTGCAAGTGCAAAGTGGTTTGACAAATGGCTAATGACTAATGGCAAATCACAATAACTGTTATCTACACAAACACGTTAACATTGTTTGATCACCAAAACACGTCTTTGCACTTGTTGTTGTTTGTTATTGTTTCCTCCTACACGTGTCTGTCTCCCGCTTCGTCCCCTTTCCCCCCAGCCCTTGTGCATACTGTTCCTCGATATACCGTCTCTCTCAATTGCAATAGCGTCCCCCTTCTCTGCTAACAATGGATTTCAACAACCAGTTTATGGAGCAAGCCTTCTCTCCTATGCCTTTAAACAGTAACACCAACTCTAATGCTAACACCACGACGACAAACACGACGATTAATACTAACACCACCACTAATAGTAATTTCATCAATGCCGATAACTCGGTTGTTAGTAACACCAATAACAATACTAATGCTAGTCCCAATCCAAATGATATAAATCAGCAGTTCTCTCAAAACGGGTTATCGATATCTCAGATTCAAGAAGTCTATAAACGTATGCAACAATTGAAATTTCAACATGGTCAAAATGTAACTAGGTTACCACAATATATGAAACTTTATAGTTTGTTGTCTAATGATCCCAACTTCCAAAAAATTCAAAGCCACCTACAACGAAAAAACCAATTGAACCAATTGCAAAATCAATCAACGTTTAGCAATAACAATGATGGTAATGCCAATGCTAATGGTAATGCTAATGCCAACAACCAAATGAATATAAATCAATATACAGATGTTTCAAGTCCTTCATTTCAAATGCAAAACCAACAAAGACAACTCTCTCAGGAATTATTACTGCAACAAAGGCAGACGATATTGCAGCAAATGCAAACTAACAACAATATCAATGCAAATAGTAGTAACACTAGCCTTGCTGCCAATAATTTACCTTCGAACAATATCTCAAATGCTGGTTCCCCACTTGCCAATTCAGTTTCCTCAAACCATAGGCCAAGTCAAACTCCTATTCAAACTCCTATTCAAACTCCCAATCTAAATCAAAATCCCAATTCTAACCCTAATCCAAATTCGAATCAACCATCTTTAATATTTAATCCAATTCAAGCTCAAATTTTAAGATTCCAAATTGGTACTTTCAAAAAATTCATTCAAAACCAACCAATAACACCTGAATTAAATCAATTGATTACTGCAAGTTATGAAAAATTTCAAAATGATAAGATTCAAGGCCAAAGACAACAACAACAACAACAACAACAACAACAAATCCCTTTATCACAACAGCAGCAGCAGCCACAACAGCAACAACAGCAGCAACAGCAACAACCAACTCTTCAACAACAACAACCAACCCTTCAACAACAACCAAATGCTACAAATGCTGAGCTTCAAAACCTTTACAAACAAGCAGAGATTCAAAAGCAAGTTCAACAAAACAAACAAAAGCAAATTCAAATACAACAACAATTGCAGGATAAAAAGAGCCACAGGAAATCGTCAGCAAAAAAACAAAAGAATAAACCTGAAACGCCAATACCAAACTTATCTCCAAATCCAGCTCAAGATTCAATCTCAACTTTATTATCTGATCAAGATGATCAACCACTTGAATCTCCAATTTCCAAAGTTTATGTATTGCCACCACATCCACCAATGATTCTCGAGAAAATTGATAGTAAATTCCAAAATTTGAAAAAAGAATCAATTCAAAATCCATTATCAAAAGTTGATTCATTTGTAATTCCCCAAGTTAAAAATGATATTTTGTATGAATTTTTTAATATGAAAAAATCAAAAGTTTTCACTCCATCTATTTTCCCAAATCCTTTAGATTTGGAAGTTGCCAATGATTTAAAAGATTTACATGAAAATTTATTAATCCAATATGAATTGGAAGATTTAGAAAATTTAGTTAAATTTGATGATTCATTTAAATATGAATATGAAGCATTTAAAATGTTACCATATCAAAAAGCTTTAAGAGGTTATATATTATCAAATATATCACATCAAAATATACTTTTAATAAATCATTTACCCAATTTTTTAGCTAAAGTCAGAAATATTTGTTTAGAAGATTCATCTTTAGTAAACGCATTATATTTAGAACAAAATCATTTAAAACTAGAAAAGGAAAAAATCCAAGTTATTGAAAGACAAACCAATTTATTAAATGCATCAAATGATCATAAAAAAACCATATCTGATAAAAGATCGAGATACCAAAGATTGGCTAAAAATTTAATTAATTATCATCAACAAGCTGAAAAGGAAGAATTACGTAGAGTTGAAAGAAATGCAAAACAAAGATTACAAGCTTTAAAGGCAAATGATGAAGAAGCTTATGTTAAATTATTAGATCAAACAAAAGATACAAGAATTACTCATTTGCTTAATCAAACAAATTCATTTTTAAGTACTTTAACTGATGCTGTTAAAGATCAACAAAAGGAAACTCATGAAAAAATGGTTAAAGTTGGCCATACTGAAGAAATTGAAAATAATGAAGTAAATGGGGGTGGAAATGGGAGTGACAATGGAAATGGAAATGATGAAGAAGAAAAATTAAACTTAGATTATTATAATGTTGCTCATAAAATTAAAGAAAAAGTTGATAAACAACCATCTATTTTAGTTGGTGGTACTTTAAAAGAATATCAATTACGTGGTTTAGAATGGATGGTTTCTTTATTCAATAATCATTTAAATGGTATTTTAGCTGATGAAATGGGTTTAGGTAAAACCATTCAAACTATTTCTTTATTAACTTATATAACTGAAGTTAAAAAATTACCAGGTCCATTTTTAGTTATTGTTCCATTAAGTACATTACCAAATTGGATTAATGAATTTGATAAATGGGCTCCTAGTTTAAAAATGATTAGTTATAAAGGTAGTCCTCAATATAGAAAAGAATTACAACCAAGAATTAAAAGTGGAGATTTTAATGTTTTATTAACAACTTATGAATATATTATTAAAGATAAATATTTATTATCTAAAATTAAATGGGTTCATATGATTATTGATGAAGGTCATAGAATGAAGAATTCAAAATCTAAATTATCATATATATTAAATGAATTTTATCATACTGATTATAGATTAATTTTAACTGGTACTCCATTACAAAATAATTTACCTGAATTATGGGCATTATTAAATTTTGTTTTACCAAAAATTTTCAATTCTGTAAAATCTTTTGATGAATGGTTTAATACACCATTTGCAAATACTGGAGGTCAAGATAAAATTGAATTATCGGAAGAAGAAACTTTATTAGTTATTAGAAGATTACATAAAGTTTTAAGACCTTTCCTTTTAAGAAGATTAAAAAAAGATGTTGAAAAATCATTACCAAGTAAAATTGAAAAAGTTATTAAATGTAAAAAATCAGGTTTGCAAGCAAAATTATATCATCAAATGCTTAAATTTAATAAATTATTTATTGGTGATAATGAAAATAAAGCAGTCGGTATTAAAGGTATGAATAATAAATTAATGCAATTAAGGAAAATTTGTAATCATCCATTTGTTTTTCAAGCAATTGAAGATATGGTTAATCCATCACATCAAAATAATGATTTAATTTGGAGATCATCAGGTAAATTTGAATTATTAGATAAAATTTTACCAAAATTTAAAGCAACTGGACATAGAGTTTTAATGTTTTTTCAAATGACACAAATTATGGATATTATGGAAGATTTTTTAAGATTTAGAAATATTAAATATATGAGATTAGATGGTGATACAAAGGCTGATGATAGAACTTTATTATTAAAAGATTTCAATGCAGAAGATTCTCCATATTTTATTTTCCTTTTATCAACAAGAGCTGGAGGTTTAGGTTTAAATTTACAAACTGCAGATACTGTTATTATTTTTGATACTGATTGGAATCCACATCAAGATTTACAAGCACAAGATAGAGCTCATAGAATTGGTCAAAAAAATGAAGTTAGGATTTTAAGATTAATTACAAGTGATTCAATTGAAGAATATATTTTAGAAAAGGCACATCAAAAGCTGGATATTGATGGTAAAGTTATTCAAGCTGGTAAATTTGATCAAAAATCAACTAATGAAGAACAAGAAGCATTATTAAGAAAATTAATCGAAACTGAAGAACATGCAAATGAAAATGATGAAGATTTAAATGATGAGGATTTGAATGAATTATTAGCTAGAAATGAAAATGAAATAAAGATTTTTAGAGAAATTGATGATGAAAGGGAAAAGAATTGGAATTCAAATTTACCAAGATTATTAAGTGAAGAAGAATTACCTGAAGTTTATCATCAAGAACTTGAAGAGGAGGAAGTTGTTGAAGATAATATGGAAAATTATGGTCGCGGTACTAGAGAGCGTAAAATTACCAAATATGATGAAAATTTAACTGAAGAACAATGGTTAAGAGAAATTGATGGTTATGCAAGTGATGATAGTGGTAATGATGATGATGAAAGAAAATCAAAAATCAAAAGAGCAAAGAAACCAAAAGCTGATAATGATAAACGATTAGAAGAGGTTAAAATAGAAGGAGAAGGACAAGATGAAGAAGGTGGTGATTTAAAACGTGCCAAAGTTGAAGTTTCTAAAAAATCAATTAAAAAAGTTCCAAGGAAATCATCTGCAACTCCAGAAGCTTCTGCATCGACTTCTGAAGCTTATTCATTAAACCCACCCGTACGTAGAAGAAAGAATTTTGGATCATTACCTTTATCAAGAGATATTTATCCATCAGAAGAACCATTTGGTGAAGATCGTTCAATTTTACAACAAAGAATGAATGATATTTTAAATCATGTTCAAAATTTTACAGATTCACATGGTAGGAGATTATGTAAAATATTTAATGCGAAACCACAGAGAAGATTATATCCAGATTATTATGTTTTAATTAAAAATCCAATTGCATTTGATATGGTTAAAAGAAGATTTAATAATTGGACTTATAATAATTTAGAAGAATTTGTTTATGATATTCATTTGATTTTTAAAAATGCAAGAATTTATAATTTAGATTCATCGGTTTTATATTCAGATTCAATGACTTTAGAAAAGGAAGTTTTAAAAATGTATGTTATATTCACCCATAAAGAAATGGATTTTACAGAATTTGATAAAAAATTCGAATTATTCAAAGCAAATGGTGATTCAATCCCTGATCCAATTGTTAAATGGGATGATGAAAATGCTAATGTTTTAGTTTTTAATGATAGTAATAATAATTTAAACGAGCTAGAAAATGTTGAAAATGTTAAAGATGAGAAAAGTAATGAACCTGTTAAGATGGAAGGAAGCTTATGATAATTAGTTTATGTAATAATATTTATTTATAATTTTGTATATTAGACCCCCTTATGTTTAAATTAAAAACTGTAATACATTAATAATTTTATTGTAAATATCAAATTTTTATATTTTAATTTATTATTCCTCTTATTCTAAAAAATATTACAAAAAACAATACACAAAAACACAAAAATTATTCACATATTCTTCTCTTTTTTGATACATTCATATCATTATAAACATAATTTTCTTCATCGATATCTATTCCTAAGCTTTTAATACATCTTAATAAAGCATCAGAACTAACCAATTCAAAAGAAAATCCAATTTTATCATTTGGTGTATTAACAGAATCTAAAAATTCATCATGTAAAGTATCAAAAATAAGCATAGAGTTGGATGCAAATTTATCAACTCTTGCATAATAATTGGATTTGAATAATAATTTAGTAACTAATGTTGTTCTATTATATAATGATGATTTAACTTCATTCATACATTCCATTTCAAAAACACATTTCCTAAATGACCATGATAAATAATTTTCTTCAATACATTCAACTCTTTCTAATATATTATATTCCCAAATCCCCCTTCTTAATCTATTCAATGCAACCAATAGTCTCATACCCGAAACTTCTCCATTACTGTCATATTGATCAATTACATCTCTTAAAAATTGGGATGAACAATTATGTCTAATACATTCATGAACTAAGGTATTGATTAATCCCGGCGCACCAGTAATCGAGTTGGTTTCTGAAAATAACTCTTCATTTAGTTCATTGAATGGATTACCATCCCTTGTACGTAATATAACTTGATCAAATTCATATTCAATCTCTCTATAAATATGTCCAATGTGAAATTTACATTCACTTTCAACTAATGGTCTTGTTTTCCTTAAATTATTCGTTTGCAATCTGCACAGTTTATCATCAAATATAACATCAACAGGAAATCTCATTTCTTATCAAATTATGTGTATTTAAATGGTCTTTTGTACAAACAACTGAGTAAAATACCCAAAGGTTATACAAGGTGATGATGATTATATCATCTTCTCCGAAATTACCCTTGCGAGACCAAGTTTTTTTTCATTTTCCATATTTTGTTTATTTTCTTTTTCTTGGGTGAATTTTTCTATTTTGGTTTTGGTTATATATGTACGTATGTATTAACATTAACTATATATTTTTTGAAACTCTATATAATTTATGAATTAGTTTTTTAAAAAGACTTTAGCTTACCTTGATATTTTCTTTTTTGAAAAAGGAAAGGTAGTCCTGCTTTTATTTATTTTTGTTGATGAATTATATAGTGATTTCTGGTTTATTATTATCATTTTCATTATCATAATTTTTACAAAATGTTAAGCACTCCGTTGGACCAGATTCCAATTTTGCTGGTTCAAGATCAACATTCTTTTTTTGTAAAACTGTGTTGCTTGTGTTCGGTATGATTATTTTATCTTCACCAGAGTTCAAGTTTTGGAGTTGACTAACAATTTCATCATTATCATCAACTGCTGACATCGATTTACCACTAACACCACTTGTGTAAAAATTTTCTTCCCATCGAATGATTGTATCTCCAATCGATTGATCATTAAATTTATTACAATTGTCAGAATTTGATGATTTGTGAATGGTTGATATTGTGTCAATTGATGAACTCGGGTTATTTTGTTTTTTTGATGTAATAGATTCAAGACTTTTCCCATCAGCATCTTTATTTATTTGTAATCCACTATGCGTATAAAAACCAATCCTTTTGTCAATCAAATCTTTACTAATGGAACCTGCTGAATTTTTATCAATTGTTGAGTACTCGAATGTTATCGAACTGCTATTTGAATGCATAAATGAACTATTAACTATAAAATTTGGTGAAACATCTGGGTTTGTTGAAGATGATGGTGAAATTAAATCAATTATTTCAAAAGAAGAAAATGATTTCTTCACATCACGTTGTTTGATATCATTTCCTTGTTGGATTGACAAATTTGATAATCCTGTATTATTTACTTGTTTTTCATCAGTAATGGAATATGAAACGGAATTGAGACCACTTATAGCTTCATTATGGGTTTCATTTTTATAATGATTACATACACCTTCGGTTTTTATTTTATTGATACTAATCAAATCATTATTTTCAGGTAAAACTTTTTTATTTGGTGTAACCAATCTCTTAATCGAAGAAAACAATGGAGCGGTAATCACACTTTTGATATCTGAAATTCCATTCTTTTTTTCATTCTCTCCAGAGGCAACTGAAGTTTTTAGCATGTCATGCAATTGTTGTAATAAGCTATCATCTTCATCGTTATTTGGTAAATTTGTCGAATCATTATTATTAATAAATCGAATAATCCAGCAAAATGCAAAATATCCAATCAAAAATAACCACAACAATTGTAAACTGTTGTAACTTGCATTGTTTAATCCTTCAAAGTTCATTTTTGATGTGTACGTAATAATGGTGATACAGACACACAAAAAAGTTAGTATTACCATTGATGAATAAACTGTCCAAAATATTGTTAAAAATAAATATGCCACCGACTTTTTAAATAACAAATGAGACTTAAAACTTGAAACTAAAGAACAAACAAGTGCAATACAAATTAGTATTAATGAATTAATGAAACAAATAAATTGTAATTTTCTAATTAAATCCCAATTAACCAAAATTGATGACATTGAAGTTGCAATGTTTACTTCTTTCTTATCAATCTGTGAGTTATATAATGGAAAGATATAATTGTCAAAAAACATTTTACAAGTTTCTTTATCACTTCTCACACCAAAAAGATGATAAAGTCTATTTACTAAATTAAACTCTCTGTCTGTAACATGTTGAGAAGATGTATAAAAATTTTGATCAAATTCGATGATCGGTGAACGCACAACAAAGGAATCTTGCTTCCCATATTCTTGATTAATATATTGTTTAAATGTATAATACTTTAGTGCAACTTGTGATTCATCTAAAACTAAGTTAACATTAACCATAATTAAGTAATCGTTATAATGTTCAATATAATCATTTTTATAAGCTTCAAATGTTTTTCCTAAACTGGTGTATAAATCAAATCTTTCGAATGAATGCGTACTAACAAAGTAATCTCCATTGTTTAAAGTAGAAACTAAATTTATGGCTGGTAAGTTAAACCTAAGTCTAGATTGTAAAAAAATATTTTTGAAACAATAAAAGGAAAATATGGATAGCATAAAAATACAACCAAAGTTGGAGGTACCTTGCATTTTTAAAACACGTTGCGAGAGTTTCATTGTCTGTCCAAAACTTTTTAAAGGTTTATTTAATAGCAAAAAAAACAGCAAAACACTGTTGTTTAAAAAAATACAATAAAGAATGTTAGAAATGCAGAGTTATATCAAATCAAAGCATGACTTTTTGTTTTTGCCAAAAAGGGAACAAATAAATTTTGATTTTCCTCTTTGGGATCCTCACATGTCGCCACATGAGTGTATATTTCTTTCACTTTTGAACTTATCTTTGTCAATTGCTGTTATTTTGTAGACAACTAGAACGATCTACAATTGTACTCATTTGTACCATGGTCACATATAAAGTGCACCAGAAACAGCTAAGCGATACGCTACAAGCCCAGTTTATTTATGAACATTCTCCTGTGTTTGCTGGAACTGATGATTTTTCTCTCTTGGTCAGGCTTAAGTATACAGGAAACATCTCTGATAAAAATACACCGATACACCTCAACGATCCATTTTTGACTGGTAATATGCCGGTCGGCTCGCAAAGTGTTAATAGTCATAGTGAAATAAACAATGGTACGAAAAACACAGATACGACAAGTCAAAACATTGACCCACATTCTACTACTGTTGATCAACAAGCTGAAAATTCTGGTTGGTTTGGTGGTCGTTTATCATCACAACTCTCCAATGCCACTAGAAATTTATTTTTGAACAGCTTTAGTGGCATCCAAGAAGACGATGAGTCTTCAAAATTAAACGCTCAACAACCCGAGCTTGAGAAGGAAACACTCTTTTTGGGTTATGGTCAAATACTTGGTCATTATTTAATTAATGACACAATCATTGATTATTCAATTTTCAAAGATTTACAGAAAAGTACAATCATTGAAGGTAAATATGCAGGAATACAAGGATTGAATGTTCCAACTCAAGATACCGAATATTCACTGCTTTCAGGTTTTAATGATTTATATAATACAGAGATAAATCCAGTCAATGGCACAAATCTTGAAAAAAACATGAAATTCATACCATTTTATAGTTCAAATCAAAATATTATATTCAGTGAATTAGAATTTGATCCCAAATGCTGGACTGATGAAACACACCCCTATGAAAGTGTCAAATCGTTTTATATTAACTGCAAATTACCAAAAGATTTACCTCCTTCATATGCAACAGAAGCTGTCCAAATCAATTACAATTTTATCCTCGGCTATCAATTAATGGAAGGTCAAAATATAATTAGTAAAACTGTTTTTGTTCCTTTCAAAATTCAACCATTTATTGATAACTATGGTAGACAACCAATTTTTCACTTAGAAAAGGCAAAATTAAATAAATATTTAGAAGATTTAATTATTGAAGATGTTTCAAAACATCCTGGACTAGTGAAGCAATGTGAAAAAAATTCTAACCAATCAAGAAGAATTAGCTTTTGGAATATGAAAAAGAAACTAAAATCCGTTTCCAAACAAGACAATACTTTTTCGGCTACTGATGAATTAAGTAGATCACAAACTGCTTTTAGTATGACCAGTTTATCAAGCTTATCAACATTTGATGGTGATGTGTCAAACTTTTTGGATATTTTAAGCTCTTTAGATAAAGCAGATGTTAATGATATTATTGAAGTTCAAGAGCAATTTGAGAAAAGAATGAGTGAAACAAAATCGTATCAGTTTAACGTCAGAGAGAATTTAATGCAAATTTTAGCAGATTATAAACATGTTCAAAGACAAAAGTTACATACAAGTGATTTTGATGATGATTTAGATTATGATTATTTATTACCCAAGGAGCAACAAATCAAATATATCATTAAACAAAATCATGGAATAATTTCAACAATTGTATTAAATAAAGGTATTTTCAAGCTAGGTGATTTTATTAATCTAGATATCTCATTTGAAGTTAGTAAATATGAAACTACTGGAATAGAGATTCAATTGCTGAAGCATCAAATTTTCCATCGTAAAGAATATCTTAAACGTGGGAATTATGATGAAGTCTCATCAAGATTAGATGAAAATATTTTGGAATCAATTTTATACGAAAAAGTTATGAGTACTTTTAGTACAGTCTCAATAAATACCGACATTCTGATTCCATTGGAAACTGAACCACAATTCAAAACCAATTTTTTTCAATCAAGATACTATGTTCAAGTTCGTTTCATTACTATTGATAATAATCCAGCTGGTAAACCGAAACTAACAGAGGATACTAATGCTACCAAAGATAATAATACCGAAGATAAAAATGATGTTGAAAATACACCAACGCAACACAATTATGATATGAAGAATATCTTCACAGATGCTAACGGATCGATGCTATTCCGTGCCAAGGAACATTTGATAAATGCCAATGAATTCTACATTCGTATTCCCGTGGTTATTCTCCCCACATATGAGCAAGACTTTGGAATCTTTACTTCCAAGGTTTGAATAAAACTACAAGGACCCTATATTTGTTTTTATATATTTGTACAGTAGTAAAAGTTTAATGATGAATCACTAATAAACCCTCTTTGAGAGCAAATGGCTGACGCGTTTCATGAATCTGAAATTTTAGTTTCCTTGTTAGTCAATCACCCTTTGAAGAGAATAATCTTTTAATCACGTAATTAAGCTGAAGTATATCTTAATTATAAATGCATCAGTTTGGGATCAACTCTTGCAAGAATAAGCCTGAAAGTGCAATGATTCAAAAAAATATAGAGGATCCTTCATTTCTCTCAATATTGAACCCAGATTCATCGCCTACACGAAAAAATTCGTTTAATATTGGCACTGAAGATAATTTAAATAGACTGGATAGACAAGTTGCTGACATAAAGAGAAAACAGAAAAACGGTATTCTAAATGGATCTCCAAACAAAAGAACAGCCAAAAATTATTCTTTGTTACATTTATTTTCAAGCCCAAAGCAAGTTCATAATTGCTCAGATAAGCCAAAAATTTTATTATCTACATTGTTGAATCCAGAAAAAAACAAGAATAACACTGTGGCCAATAATGATAGTTTGAAAAGCAAATTAAGTATGATCTCGTCATCAAGTATACATGGACAAAACTTACCAATCGAAGATACCCAAATTATAGACACTTCATCTAGTCAAAAGAAGAAATACTCGTCAATAACTAAACGACCTGAAAGAATAGAATCACAAATTTTGTTTGATTCTATATCAACCCCTAGTACTGTTGAACATCATGCAGCATTTGCAATTTCACGTTTAGCATCCAGTTCAGTCTCTAATTCTCTAAATCCTACACCAAATGCAACTTCAAATTACATAGCTCCACATAATTCACATTTATTTTCATCTTCGCCTATTAAAAAAATTACCATTACGAAACAAAAGAAGCAAGTTGCATTTTCTAGTGATATAGAGAGTTCGCAATTATCCTCATCGCCAATTAAAGGTAGCCACATTTCACAAGAACCCAAATCTATTTTAAAGTTTAATAATATAGCTAACTCAACAACCGAGATTTTATCAATTGATCAAATTCTCAAACTAGATTTAAGTGATAGTAAATCCTGGCAAGAAGGTGTTGTATTACAAATTCCACATCGTTACGAGAACTTAAATAAAGTTATTGATGAATGTTGTAATGGTTTAGGAGATCCAAAATTTACAAAAAATTATGAAGTTTATGCAACACTCAACCATTTAATTAAATCAAATAATGAAGCTACTGAAGGGTTGATTAAATTTTTTAATGACAAAAATGTCAATAAAGTTATAAAATCAGTCGAAATTGATATGAATAAGTTGCTCAAAGATTTGGTCACAGGTGCAAATGCTTTTCAATTGAGATTGGCATCTCAAGGTTTGAAATTGGTGACACAATTGAGATACATTAAACCTTTATCAAATTTAGGTTTAATTTATGATCTTTGTTGCAAAATTTTGAAAAGTGAAAATATATCAAAATCGATGGTATCTGCAATAATCCAATTTGTTAAAACATTGAATGAGGATTACTATGATAAGATTGAAAATATTACAATATGTCTCATTCAAATGAAATATTTTGCAAGTTCATCAGTTAATATAGAAAGACTGAATATTATTAAAAGGTTTATTCTTTTACGACCAGCATTGTTAAATAAGTGTAACTATCAGATTCTAAGTCATGTTTTATATTCTATTTTGAATACAGATGTCAACGGATACAGTAAAATATTGGTTGCTGCTATCTCAATTCTTACATGCACTGCAAGAAATAATGAGTCAAAAGTTGCCATGGGTAAATTATTAACAGAAGAAATTGAGAATTCCTTTACACAATCACTTCAGAATTCTAATGCAAATATAGAATCGTGGATGACCATTGGCCGTGTAATGTGTGAAACTATAAATTACATGGTTCATATCCAGCTATATGCTTATGCAGCTAAAGTTTGGACTTACTTATTATACATGACATGTTACAGCAAACCCAAATTTATTCTTAAAAACTGGACATTATTTCCTTATTTTGAAAATAGTTTTATTAATTTATTAACAAAACCACAGGGGTTTGTCTATGCAATTGAAAGCTGGAAAGTCATTATTTACAATTTTCAAATTGCTTATCTAAAAGATAAGACCACTGATGAACTAAAAGAGTATATTGATTTGTTATTGTTACCCTTTAGAAATACTAATATTGAATTAACTAATGAAAAATTTTCAAATTGGACATATTGTCAAGGACTTGTCATTTTATATTGTAGATTGGCTTATGCATTAAGGTTACACATGGAAGATAACACGAATGAATCACATCAGTCAATTCTATTAAAGGGTATGTTAACGCCTTTGAAGAGTTTGCAAGAATGGGACTCAACATATGATTATATTGTAAAAATGATCTTCACAGCTGACAGATTTATTTATCATGAATCAGCAGAATCTTGCTTTTGGTTATCAGATTTTGAAAAATGGAAAGGTAGAATATTACCAATACCTAAGACAATGTTCAAAAATGAAAAGATTTTTAATGTAATTATAAATATGTCAAAGGAACTTTCAGGTGTTTCACTAGATTTAGTTGTTAATTTTATTACTGTTTGCCTTTTTGAACCATTAGATAGTTTAAAACTAAAGTCACCATTTAAAGATTATGTGAAAGTCGCTGAATTGGTTGGTGATTTACTATTTCAAGTATTTCAGAAATATGCAAGCAAAATTAGTAATGCAACAGAACTATTTAAATTAATTGAACATACTGATGATGATTTTATATTTCTAGCTGATCAAAATTTAACTTACTTGATGACAAGGTTATTAAATTGTTTTAAAAATACTAATAAAACTGAAATAGTGAATGAATTTGTTTTGTTATGCTGTAGAAAATTTGATAAAGTTAAGCTTTTCATTAGTTGTCTGGTTTCCAATATTTATGACAATGAGCATCTAATTTTAGAAGATGATAAAAATGGTGGAACAATTCCTTATTTTCTACATTATACTATTGATGTCATTGAGTTTAAACATGACCACGAGTTTGAGTTAACTGAAATCGAACAAGAGAACATTATAACTAATTTAGAACAAATGATGAAAACTTTAAATATTTCCAACTTTAAAAAAAAGTTTAAACTATTTATAGATTTCTTACAAGAGAGTAACTTATTTGAAACTTTGCATGACCATTTTAAATTTAAATTATTCAACAGTCTAATGAAAGTTAACAATGAATATAGTCCAAATTTATTACTGTTTTACAAGTTTGTCCCTGAATCATTTTTTGAATATTCATTATCAATGTTCAATAAAGGCAATGATACTATTGATAATGCACATAAACTAGCCAAATATATTTTAAGCTTTGAAAAGCTAGAAGAAATTCCTCAATCTTGGATTTTATTGCTTGGACTAAAACTAATTTATTTACTACATTCAGAGCTAGAATTTGATGACACTTTTGCTCAACAGTTAAAAAATATTGAATTAAGATTACCGTTAAAAACTATCTATAAAGTTAAAAAACTAGCAATCAAAAGGAATTGCCCAAATTTTCCATTTTTAAAATCCACAATTAAGGAAATAAAAGATGAAGTACAAGACGTTGGAGAAGGCGATGATTTAAAGAAGATATCAAGTAGTCAACTGATCCACAACGAAAAGGCAAGTGCCACTGAAACTTCCAATATAGAAACCTCAACGGGCGATGTTCAAAGTTCATTGACAGTTGCATTTTCCTTGAATGATGGTGATTCTATCTCCAATAATAATGACTTGACAAATAATATGGATAATTATGTAAATTCCAATAATGAAGAAATCACACAAGAAAAACCAATTCCAGTTGGGAATCTGAAATCATTTATTATTGACAGCATTCAGATTGAAGATGTAGGCAATGATAAAATCACAATTAGATTGCCTTCAAGCCCAGAAAAGCCAAATCCTAGTGTTATCAATAACAAAGTTAATGGAACATCAGCCAAAAGAACATTGTCACAATCTAATGTAGAGGAATGTGAAAGTTTAGATGAATGGTGTGCAAAACGTCGTAAAGGACTAAGATTACAAAGAAAACAGGAAAGAAAGGAAAGAAAAGAGAGGAGACGTCGTAGTAAAAGTAAAAGTATGGAAGTTGAAGAAGAAACCAGAAATGTGAAAATGCTTGGAGATCAGAATGGAATTACAAAAGTGATAAATACAGTGAATGATGATATAGCAAGCGAAGAAGAAACAGAAGAAGATAGCCAAATTAATGTGAATGATACATTTGAAATTAAAGAGACTGATATGGATCAGTTTCGTATGTTACTAAAAAAAATCAACGAAGAATCCATCCATGTTGATAGAGATGAGAAAGAAGAATTAGAAACAGATTTAGTTTCATTATTAATGAAGCTAAAAAAAAAATAAAAAATACTTAGGAAACATTGACTCTTATTTTTTTGTTCTATTAAGTTTATAAATTGAGAGAAAAAATTGTATAGATCTTCAGACAAAAAATCTACTTAGATATCACCAATTTGAATATATGCAGTAAGTAGTTTAACTCCGACTTTAACAGAATCGACAAATTTTATGTGTGGGAAATCATTTTTCATTTTTGAATTTACAGAACTTAAACCAGCACAACCTAGTAAAACTATACCAACATCCTGATCTATTAAATCTTGTATTTTTTCTTTGATTTTTGGATAAGATTCAGGCTTGTGTAGTTCAAGGACGGGAATTCCGGATGCTAAAGTATTTACAAATTTATCTTTCGGGAAGGTTCTATTGGTAGAACAGAATTTCATAATTGCATCATCTAATAGTGGTTCCCATTCATTTCCAGAAGTTAGAATTGCTGCTTTTGAATATTTAGTTGAATAGTTTAAAGCATATAACATGGAAGCTTGAAAAATACCCATTACCACTGCACTTGGGCGAACTATTTTTTGTAGTTCAGAAACTAATGGATGATCACTATAGCAAGCAATTAAATAACCGTCAAAATCTGTAAGGTAATTTGGTTTATTTAATTGCAAATCCTGTAAACATGCATCCAGTGATATAATTGCATCATGATGGTTATTAATAGATGCAGGGGCTGCTGGTATTGTTGACTTTGAGCCCGTATAGTATTCAACAGATACGGAGTTGGGAAGATCAAGTGAACTGATTTCTGCCACAAGAGATGAGGTCATTTCACGTGTAGAGTTCGGATTTAGCACTAAAATTCGTGTCATAATACGGATTTTCTGTATATGTTTTGTGGATCTTTTGCAAAAAAGTTTAGAAGCAGAACGATCTCTAAAGAAGAACCTCTAGTATAATAAGCCGTTGATGACAGTTGATCTGTGGAAACTGTTGAAATATTTTGTTTGTGGCTGTGCAAATTTAGAAAATCATGGATGGTATTTTTTCCCTTTTGGGCGGGTTGGCTTTCATCATGTGGTAATTCTCCAGTATAAATCATAGATATGGCAAGATAAAACAGATTCTAGCTTTCGCCGCCAACAAAATAGTTATCTTTTTAGGCAATGTGGATAACTATTACCCAAAAATGAAAGAAATTCTTACTCATTTACAGTGTTAAAGATTTTATTACTTGACACATTTATCTCTATAAATACTTGAATATATACCTGCTAATTTTCAGTTATCAAACGATTTCCATCTTCATCTAGTTCAAGTGAAGACAGTGTGGACCTCATTACTTCCCCGGTATATGTTCTGCAATAGTCTTTGTAAATAGTAACAATTGAGGGTATATGATGAACTGTTGATGGATCTGTATTAACAATGCGAACTAAATCAACAAAGCAAGTTTCGACCGGACTAACTTTGTGTTTCTGTATCATTTCTTGAAATATTGAAACTGATACCATCACTAAGTTTTTCTGCTCTTCAGAATTATGTTTTTGTTGTGTTGCTAAATTACATAACACCCTCAACATTATTTGGAGTGGTAATTTTGCATATGTTAATCCATCAGTGTCTTTTTTCATCCTTTGATTGACAGTTTCTTTTTTTGGTAAACCATCCTTTAGATGTGTGTGTGATTGTTCTCGACCTTTTTCAATTATTTCATTGTAATTTTTAAGTATTAACGGATCAGGATCAACTGTTCTTTCAATTGCACATTTATAAATTCTGGCCATTTGAATATCTGGATTTAAACTTTTACTAAATTTACCTTTAAATGGTAATATTTTATAACCGTTCATGAAATCAATTAGTAACAATGCCTGTTCTAGGGTTGGTATAGCAGATGCGAAATATTTGGTTAAAGAATCAGTCAAATAGACCATTTGTTTATGCAGTTTAATTTTTCTATTTTCGTTAAATTTAAACTGATTAAACATTCCATTTTCTAAGACTTTATATGGTCCCAGTTTATCTATGTACATATTGAATTTATTTATTCTACTTGTTGCTCTTAGTTGATTATATTTAAGCAAATTTTTGGAATCACCACTTTTGAGCTTTTTCATGTAATAAATGACAGCTTTTGAATACTCGTTAATGGCTTTATTCTCATGGAAAAACGAAATAAGTTTTTCGATTTGTTCATGATTTAATTCAATTAGCTCATTTTTAATTGATTCTTCAGGTCCAGTATAAAGTAGGAACTTTTCAAAAAATTTACTAACTAATGCAATCTTCTTTTCATTCATCGATTTTTCAAGGAACTCAAACATATAATTTGCTGGCGTAGTTTCATATCGTATTGATAATAAATTTAAAAATAATTCTAGTTCGTTGTTAACAAGTAATAATTGTTGAAACGATAATATTAAATCAATAGGAATATTTGAGTCTTTAGAATATTTAATATAATTATAGGCTTGTGACCATTCCGATTCTTTAATAAACGAATATAGAATTAACCAAGTTGAACATTGTGAAAGCTTGGAATAGTAGTAGGTTTGTTGATTTAATGTTGAATTGTTTAATGCATCATTCAAGGTTTCAACAATGAGTTTGTTTATTTCATTAGGTATTATTTCATTTTTTGATTGACATTGGATTTCACTTATTAGTTTGTCAAATGATGATTTGTAATCTGTCTTATTGCTTAATTTTAGTACTTCGCATGCATGTTGTATGGATGGTAATGTATTGGATGATATTTGTGGTTTAAAGGATGCAAAGCATATTAATGAATGTTTAAACATTACGTTTATTTGATTATAGGTAATATGTTATATTGTAAAAGTCCATTTACTTCATGCATAGAGGAAAAAAAGAAAATTCATGTTAAAATTTCATGTTCTCACACTGTAGGTGATTTGGAAAACAAAAGTGGACGATTTTTCAAATTTTAAACTCTTTAAAACTGAATCAATTCTTCATTTGGTCCTTGAAGACGTAACAGCCATGTTTACTTTAAGACATAGTTTATTGCGTGGCAATGCGCTTAATACCATGAGAAATATTACCAGACCAGCAAAGACAAATTTAGCTGCATTTGGTGGTCTAGGAGTTAGATTTAATTCAACTGGTGGAGATGGTGAATCAAAGACGGCGCAAGTTTTACATAATATTGAAAAGATAATCGATTCAGAAGAACGTCAAATTGAATCTACATTAGGTTTTGATGAAGATTTACTTGCAAAACAAGAATTATTACACAATACAACATTGCATTCTGATCAACTAGGTTACCTGAAATCTGTCGGATTAGTTGATGGTTGGTGGCCAAGTGATATAATTCAACAAGTTTTAGAATACGTTCATGTTTTCAGTGGTTTACCATGGTGGGCAACTATTGCAGTTACAACTATTGGATTCCGTGTTTTATTATTCCCATTATTTATGAAATCGAGTGATACAATGGCAAGATCTCAACATATTATGCCACAAACAAAAGTTTTAAGAAAAGAAATGACACATGCAATGTCAACAGGTGATAGAGCAACCCAGCAAAGAAAACAAATGGAATTGAGTTTATTAAATAAAAAGCATGGTGTTAAATATTCAAGAATGTTTTTATCACCAGTTACTCAAATGGTCTATTCAGTTGGTTCATTCTTTGGTATCAGAGAAATGGCTAGTTTACCTGTTGAAGGATTAAGTACTCAAGGTACTTTATGGTTTGAAAATTTAACAACTCCTGATCCTTATATTGGATTACAATTGATTTCTGCGACATTATATTCGATTGCATTTAAATTTGGTGGTGATACCGGTAACCAACAATTTGGTGGTACAATGAAAAAGGTTTTAATGGTTTTACCATTTGCTTCGATTGCATTTACTTGGAACATGAGTGCAGCAGTTATGGTTTATTTTGGTGCTAATGGTTTATGCTCAATTGTTCAATCGCAATTGCTAAGAAATGCAACATTCAGAAAGAAAGTGGGTATGTTCCCATTACCAACAAAGGAACAATTAGCTCAGAATCCTCAAAAGGGTATGTTCGACAACTTTAATGACACTTGGAAAGATATGCAACAGAATAATAAGGTTCGTGCAGAAAGAGATGAAGAAGCAATGAAGGGTGTTGAATTAGCTCGTAAACAAGCAACTTCAAATAGGGTTATTATTAAACAAAAGAAGGGTAAAACTGTTAAAAAATAGATAAACCAAGTTTTTGCCATAAATGATAAACAAAAATGTCGTGTAAATAGTACGTAATTTTATAATATATAAATCTAAACCATTTTATTGAATTATTTTGAAACGATTTTATTAATGAATAAATAACATAAAAGAGTTGGTTGACTATACATACAGCGTATAAAAATAAATAAATATGATGGAATAAACAAATGAATAAGATTGAACTAGAAATTTTTTCTATATTTAATTCAGTTTTATTTATGGGTTAACAAGAAAATTTTTGAGTTCAGCATCTGTAAAGTTACCAACGTGTTTTTTAACTTCAACACCTTTATCAAGTCTTGCAACAATAGTTGGTTGCACACCCTGGCATTCTCTAATAAGAACTGGTAAGTGTGGATGTTGTGCTTTGATTTGTGGGTATGCAGAAAGAACAAAAGTCTTCAGGGAAGATGCAGTTTGTGGAAGAAGGAATCTGAGTTCTCTAATAGCTGGTGAGATGGCAACCATGGTTATTTGATGTATGAATTATTGTTGAATAGTATCGTAATAGAACATAAAAATTAATGGTCCAGTAATAAGAAACTGATTTCAAATTGTTCAATTCATGTTGAGCGAGAGGGGAAATTTCAGGAAAAACAGACGATCGACCGCAACATGAATCAGTCCTTGTTCTCCTTTAAGTGGTTGAATCAAAAGAAACATGTCTGCCCGTCTGAATGCGTTAGAGTTGCAGCAACTGCAAAGGGGAGAGAAGTATAATGTACATGCGTCATGGCATGCCGATTTTAAGGACACAAATACGGTTCTTGTACGTGGATTGCCGAAAAAAGCTAATGAACATGATCTATTAATTATGTTTTCACAGTACGGAGTGCCAACCAATGTTGTTATGGCAAGAGACGGGGCTACGGGTGAATCAAAAGGTTTTGGGTGGATTACTTATGAAGAATGGGAGAGTACTGTAGTTGCTGTTGATAATTTTGATGGCTGGACAATTGCCCCTGGTTGTAAACTTAAGGTTGATCATGCTTATTATAAGGAACCACAACAAAGGAATAACCCAGATAGTAGTATTAATCAAAATGTTCTTTGGAAAGATGCTGTTAAAAAAGAACTATTGGATAATGATTTCAGCTAGAAGTAAAAGAATAATAATAAGCAGAAGAGCAATTATGATATCACTGATTTATCAATTTATAACTACATAGTAACACTTTATAATACAATCAATTTAAAATAATTTTTAAAAGTTTCAACTCCTATCCAATCGAAGATTAGCAACTGCCTCCTCCATATATAGTTTATCTCGTAAAACGGGATCATCAACATCAACAGCCTGTTGTTCATTTTCAATATTTTCTACATCAATAGTTTCGTCACCATCTTCAACATCGGTACCATAATCATCCTCCTCTTCACTATTTCCTTGAATTTTATGAGCAACAAACAAATCATCTAGTCCGTTACCCGGTTTAGTCTTTTCGGCCAATTTATCAAAAATTAATGCTTCTTGATTAATAATAGATTTTGAATGCTGCAAAATATTGGCGTGAGCATTCTCTAGCATTTTAAACATATCAACATAATAATCGTGACGTAAATTATCAATATCATCAAGTTTATTACTCAAGTTGTTCAAATTATTTTTATATAAAACCAGATTTCTTGTTTTACCACGACGTAATTTTGATTCAATCTTTTCAGTGCTTTTTAATTCTTTTACTAATTGTCCATATGCAACTTGAAATATACTCTCTCGTTCACTATTGTTTTTAACGTATTCATTCTCAATCGTTTCAATGTGATCTTTGAATTCTCTTTCAATAATTTCACTTAAATATCGATGCTGATTAGAAATTAAATATTGATAATTACTAAATGTACTAATCATATTGCAATATTCTCCACTACCTTTACTACGAGATATTTTTTCCATAATTGAACCAAATTTTCCAAAGCTTTCAGAAACATTTTTTAAACTGTTTGTCAATTCTTCGCAAACACTATTTAATTCTTTGAATTGTAATAAACTTTCATTAATATCCTTTCTCGTTATTAAAACTTCCAAATCTAAGGTTGTCGGAGCCATTGAAGTTACTGATCCAATTGACCAAGTACTTGTACTTGAACTGCTATTAAATGAATGATTAACATTCATATTACCTAAACTTTTTTTCTTCTTATCTAGTTTTCTCTTTAATACATGCTGAATTTTATCTAAATTTGGCACCTTATTAGAATCATCTTCAGTTCCCTTATTAGATAAATCGTTACCATTTCCATTTACATAAGATATAAATTCTGATAAATGAGGTGGTGTTGGAGGCGGCGGCATTCTCTTGTCTTTATTATTTCTTATAGATTGTGGGGGACTGCCAAAAATTGAGCTTCTGATATTTGAAGTTGATCTTGGACTAGCCGTTGAATGCGGCTGTTCACCATTCTCTGCTGGTGATTCATCTGCAGGTTCCTTTGCAATTTCGGAGTAGCTCATTGAAGTTGATGTATTTTTTGCAGAGATAACCCAGCAAACCTGCAAATGCAATTTAAACTGCAGGTTTCAGTTATAGCTTAATATTTTTGATTTCCGCAGAGTAAACCGCAGCATCTGAAAAATGCATTAACATTGGGAAAACACAAATTTAGTTCTGACAAGACATCCAGCTGCACTGGCTTTTAACAGTAGAGAGAGCACATACACCTTGAGCTGATCCCATCCATGTCTTCAACAGCTAATACGCCAACTACTAACACTGCAGTGACCACTTCCACCGTGAATTACTCAGCTTTACAATACTTGCTGAATGAAACAGTCGCACATTCCATCAAATCAACAATTGTCAGTTCTAAAACCACTCAGAAAAAAGATGTGGACAATTATCTCTCTAATGTAGATGATATGACTGCTCCTTCTACACTATCATCCATTAATCAGATAGGATTCAACGTTGGATACAAAACTGCACAAACGCTTTTACTAGATCCAAATTCAAACACAACTACAATCTCCAATATGTCAAACACTTCATTGATAGATAATCCACTTGAAGCAATGAAATTCATATGTCGGGATGTATGGAAAAACATCTTTGGAAAGCAAATGGACAACTTGCGTACCAACCATGTAGGTACGTTCGTTCTAGTGGACAACAAACCCATAAGTTATGGCAACTGTTACTTTATCTCATCATCGAACATGCAAGATACTATTTCTCGTGCACCGCCATATATAGAATTCAACGCCGGTCTCATTCATGGTGTTTTAGCATCATTGGGTATCTCTGTTGTTGCAGTAACTGCATCTCCAAACACAGAAACCACCAAAGATGGTTCATTAAATAGTGTAATGTATACAGTAGAAACAGAAAACTGAGTGAGGGCTTGGTTTTTTTTGATTTTCTATCATGATATGTTTATAACTTTTGGACAAATAGATAACCTTATTTCTCCTCTCATCAATCCGATATAAACCAATTATGAACATCAACAATGCTGCAGCACATGAAACTAGCCCGGTGGTAGGATACAACATAATACCCCAAACCACCGGGGATGCATCTCATGAAGATGATATATATCCACATGATATACCAAGGTCTGTGCTTATCGGGAGACCACTACTTGTATTTACTTCTATTTTTGTCTCGATTTGTGTCTTTTTGTTTGGATATGACCAAGGTTACTTTAGTTCAATTATTGTTAATCCATACTTTAAAGAAGAGTTTAATAATCCAACATCTGTACAAATTGGTACAGTTGTTGCAATATTAGAAATTGGAGCTTTAATTACGTCATTGTCCTTAACCCTTGTTGCTGATAAGCTTGGACGTCGTAAAACTACACGATTAGGTTCACTATTATTTTCTATCGGTGGTTTAATTCAAACGATTGCAACCAACCTATGGATAATGGGTGTTGGTAGATTTGTTTCTGGTATGGGAGTTGGTTTCCTTAGTGGTACAGCTCCAACTTATATGATCGAAATTTCAAGTCCTGAACAACGTGGATTTTTAGGATGTGTTCAATTTACAGGCAATATTTTAGGTTATTCATCATCAATTTGGTTAGATTATTTTTGTAGTTTTATTGATAGCAATCTATCATTTAGAATACCATTGGCATCCCAAGTTTTCTTTGGTCTTATATTATTCTTTGGTTCTTATGTCCTTGTTGAATCCCCACGTTGGTTACTCGAACATGATCATGATGAGGAAGGTTTGATTGTTATTGCTGATTTATTTGCAAATGGTGAAGTTCATAGTGAAGATGCCATTACGGAATTCAAAAACATAAAAGAAAATGTTCTTCTCAATAGAATACAAGGTAAATTAGACTTTATAAAAACAATTAAAAGATACCCAAAGAGAGTTTTCATTGCATGTTCAGCTCAATTATTTGCACAATTTAATGGTATTAATGTTATTGCCTACTATGCTCCATTGGTTTTTGAACATGCTGGATGGATAGGTAGAGATGCATTAAAAATGACAGGCATAAATTCGTTAATTTATTTAGCTTCAACATTGATACCTTGGAAATTATCTGAATCTTGGGGCAGACGTCCATTATTAATTTTTGGTGGTTTGGGTATGGGCTTATCGCTTGTTTCAATTTCTTTCACATCATATTTAAAGGATTCTTTAATGGTTGTCATATTTGTTGCAATTTATATCTCCATGTTTGGTATTTCTTGGGGTCCAATTGGTTGGTTAATAGGGCCTGAAGTTTTACCGAATAAGGCAAGATCGAGTGGCTCGTCAATGGCCACGGCCACAAATTGGATCTGTAATTTTGTTGTTGGACAAACAGCTCCAGTTTTATTAGAAAAAATCAGTTGGAGGTTGTACTTGATTCATTCGATTTCATGTTTTATTTCAATGTTTGTTGTATTTTATGTTTATCCTGAGACTAAAGGATTATCTTTGGAAGAAATGGAATTAATTTTTGATGATTCAATCAATAGTAAGCCATCGTCACGAAATCCTAGTGTTCACAGTCATACAACGTTAAATGCCGATATTGAAAACTTTTCAAGTTTAATAAACCCTCTGGTTCCTCCAAATGAAAATAATACATCAAACATTGAAGTTCCAAGCTTAAAATCAATTCATAGATTTAAAACAGATGACTCAAAAAGTATTAGAAGTTTTAAAAGTTGGGTTACATAAAGTGAAAATTATATAATTTTTTTAGATATAATTATAATTCTGGATTTGGTAATCTTCTGTAGCAAGCAATATACTTACTTCCATTATTACGGGAAACTTTCTTACCTTCTTCAGTTGCATTTGTCATAATTTCAACACATCTATCGGTTGATTCTTCTTGTTCAGATAATCTTTCAAACATTGGATGTTCATCAAGATGTTTTTTCATCCATTCATGTAAATCTAAAACATCAGTAATTGTATATAAAATACCATTTTCTCTCAAAACATATGCATATTCAGATAATAAGGTATTTGTAATAATTCTTGCTTTATGTTTACGTTGTTTAAAGTGTGGATCTGGAAAACAGAAAAACATCTTTTCCAATTGACCCCTTTTGAAAAAATTTGGTAGAAATTTCATTGAATTTGCACGTATAACAGCACAATTCTTAAATTTATTAGTATCTGAATTTGATTCACGTAAAGCTCTGATTCTTTCTTCAACATACTCCGTCACCTGCACTCTAATTTCCATTCCCAAAATTCTCTTTTCGGGAAATTCATCAGCCAATGCAACTGTTAAACCACCATATCCACAACCAATATCTGCAATTGTGACTGGTGTATCATTGTTTCCATATAATTTACTCCAATCCATATCATTTGGTGAACTTGGATAATCAAGTTTATGATCTGAAAATGGGTTTGAATGTGCTCTTTGTCTATAATATCTTTTCTTTGGAAGAGCTTTCTCTATTGGTTCACTAACATCAAGTTTTACTTGTTTAACTTTTCTTTCATCTTTTTTTGCAAGTCTATATTGTTTTCTTTTAGAAATAGCAACGGGTGCTTCTGCGGTTGAAACCTCAACTGGCTGCGGTTGTGTTTCTTTAGACATTTGTGATATTTGATTTATAAATGATTATCTTTTCTTGGTTTATCAAACTGAAAATCCATGAAAAAAATTTCAATCAATAAAATAAAAAAACCAAAATAAGAAATTTGGATTGGAATCTCGAAAAATGAAAATTTCAGCATGAATTTTTCAGTTTTTCAGTATTTAAAATATTTAGTATTTGTTTATTAAAGTTAATTCATAACTCAATTTCATATCTACAATCCAACTCTTTCGTGATATCCTTATCGTATACTATTATGTACAGGTATATACAAATTTATAAAGACCAAGTTTAACTCTTGATTTTGAATAGTGGATTATATTTAATATTATTTAATTAAGATATGTAATGAATGGATTGATTCCTTTGTCAAACTTATTTCTTGTCAGTTTCAGTTGCTTCAGTTGCTTCAGGATTTGCAGTCTTTTCAAGCTCATTTTTATGACTTTCTAATGTCATCGCTAAAGAATTGGTTGTACTTTCTAAAGTTCTAACAATACCACCACCAGATGCCATATTTAATAAACCAACCAATTCGGCTCTTAATTCAGGTAATGATTTCATGTTTTTGAATTCTTCGATATTATCTAAAGTCATAATTTCATCACCAACTTTTCCACCCATAATAAAAAGTTTTTCCTTTTGAGATGACAAAAGTTTTGAAACTTCTTTAACTAACTTTGGATCTAAATCTTTGATCAAAATTGCAGCTGTTGGACCTTTAAGTAAATTTTCTAATGGATGTTTCAAGTTTTTACGTTTAATCATTCTTGCAGCTGCTTTACTTGCGGGATCTTCATGTACTGATGCACGTAAAAAGTACCTAAATATTGAACCTTTAAGTTTCCTGAATGATAATTTATTTGATTCATTCTTTGCATCAAGTTTTTTAAATTGTTTACGAAGACTTTCATTTTCAGTTGAAAGTAAGTTATTATGATGTGCAAATAAGACAATTTCATTTTCACGCCAAAGTTGTGTATACATATCAACTAAATAAGTCTTTCTTGAATCATTAGCTTTTAAAGTTCTTCTGACACTTTGTGTAGCTTCAGTTGCATAGCCACGTAAAAGCAATGCTCTACTAGTAATAGCTGGTTTGCTCCAAAATTTCATCATCTTGATAACGTATATGGATATTTCAAATAATAAAATAATTCCTAATTAAACATAATTCCCAGTTATAAATGAATCCTCTTTTCATTCTCACCATCTTACAGAAAAACTGGTAATTATATTGGATCCGGGTAACTTATAATCTTAAAAAGAAAAAAAATTTAAGCTAATGCCAGCACCCATGCTGGGAGTCGAACCCAGAATCTTTTGATTAGAAGTCAAACGCGTTAACCATTACGCTACACGGGCATTGCTTGAAAGAAAACACCTTTCGATTAATATAATGATAGAACTAAATTTTATTTTTTAAAAATTAAGAACAAATAAACCAAATATTTTAGATTTTTGGCAAATTATTTTAAATATTTAATAAATTATTTTGGCAGTGAATCAAACTCATCATAAAAATTTGAACGGTATTGAATTATAATAGCAATACATGATGAGATTGACATCTACAATTCCTAGAAAAGATCATATAACTGACTGAGATAATAGTAATTGATTATAGTGTTACAGATATTCTTGAAGTTTCTTATTATATCAGTTAATCAAATATATTGTTGAAAAGAGATGTTATTGTTTAATTACAATGTAATACCACGTGATTAATCTCATTTATATTCTTATTTGATTGGTTAGTTCATCTATATAAAAATGTATTTTTCCTTCTTTGTTCTCTTTAGTATTTATGTATTATTTTTCATTCTTCTTTTATCAATTATTATAAAAGCATGGACCCTCTAATCAGAGTTAATACACTGTAATATAGATTTTTTAGTTGTGGAAAGTGATATAAAGTGCACAATTTCCCTTTTCTAGTTTATTTATGTAGTTTTTTGTACAGTTCCTTCTACTATCGGTTCATGTACTGTCAAAATCAGTTACATTACATCAATGCAACTGTAGTTTCTTTAACTATATACTTCAGAGATAAATAATTTATACTACATGTTTTGAATCAACCATTTAAGGTGCTTTCAATTCTACTTAGAGCACAATAGTTGTATACAATTATCAAGAAAATTGTATGAAAGCATAGTTACAAAATGACAATGGTTTAAGGCGTATTTAAAAATAAATTGATACAGTCTTTTGATTAAATTTCAATATAAAATCCTTTCAATTATATGATTATCTATAGATCTTTTTTTTTGCATTTCGTACTTATTGTTGTACCAAATATTGTTTCAGTGGTTTTTAAAAGTTAACACTGGCAATTACACATTATTACTAATATAATATCGATTTAGAAAAAAAATCATAGATATATTGCTTACAATAATTATTTCAAAAAAAGTTGATTCTTATTGTCAAATCGAGTTATTTAAGTTGACTTCTTGTTTTAATATGGATAGAGACATCTAACATATTTGTCCATTTCCTTACTAATTAACACAAAGAAGTTTCACATATATATTAAGGATGTATTACAACACTTAAATAGAAGTTCATTACCAGAAACAAGAGTGTCGGAAAATTAAGATTCTAACAAAATCCAAACTCTTTTATCATTTTTCCCAAAGTTATACTAAAATAGTAATTGTAAATTCTATCATCCTTTTTTATTGTCACTGGTTATTAACTTTTAACTTAGCCATTTAGTATGACATTACCCACTTCTTGCATTAATTAATGCTTTATGTAATCAAAAATAAGTTTCACTACTTTTGCTGAAATATTACAATAACTTAATTTATTTATAGTATCAATTGAGTTAAAATTGTCAGCAAATTTGATAAAGCTTACGCTTTTCTTTTTAATATCTAGCTTACCAAAATGAATCATATATAATCTTATTTCTAAAGTTTCTCTGCTATGCAAAAAAAAATGACATAATTTCAGTAGCAGAATTGAAAAATTTCATTAAAATTGACTTAAATCGCCAGAGTCATTAAAGATGATGCTTTTTAAAATATCACAAACTATAAATAATGTGTAGTAAAATTCTATATAGTTTTTGCTAATGATGATTACCAATTGGTATCATTATTACATACAACCTTCACCATTATACATGCCGTACAATGCAACAGCTCCTAAGAAAACATAAACACCAACAGCAACTTTAGCAAAAACTTTGCCTCTATTGGATTGTCTAGTATTGACTGGTGTATCCTCATTTTCAGGATATTCACCTGATTCAAGTTTCTCGTATTTAGGTAAAAACCAATCAGATTCTTCATCCTTTTCGTCATCATAATAGAAGTAATTCTTTTCATTCTTTTCATTCTTTTCATCTTCAAACATATAAGCCTTTTCATAATCATAAATTAAAGTTTTGTCTTCAACATAAATCGCATCTTTTGCGTCATCACAGATAATGATAGTGTGAACAATTTCATCAATTTGTGGTAAGAAATCATTATCATGAGATTCATCAACACCAACTAATTGAGTTTCTGAACATGATGATATGTGTGTTGGTCTCATGCACATTTTGAATGATTCCTATTGGTGTTCAAAAGGAAAGTCTCCAATTTAATTTAGTTTAATTGAAATAGTCTAATGATCTGCTTATCTTCTTGACATTAAATTGGCGTCCATTTAAATTTTTTTATTCGTTCAAAAAAATAAAAAAACGTCGAAGCCTTCAAAATTGATGAAGGTATCTTTTAACAACAAAAAATAAGGTTTACGTAATCGATGCGAGGTTCGAACTCGCGACCTTCCCCGTGTGAAGGGGACGTCGTAACCACTAGACCAAACGATTAAGTTACTCAAAAAACATCTGTTTTAAAACCTTAACGTTAGTTTTATCACGTGACCGTCTTGATTGAGGCAATTACTTGTTTGATGGTTGTTTCTTATTAATCTGAGTCAAGATATACAAATCATTCCCTCTTTTTTTCAATATTTTTCAATATTTTTCAATATTTTTCATTATGATTACGAATATTGTCTTTTGTATGGTTTTTTATTGATTTTATTAATTGAAAAGCCGTATCTCAATCTCAAATATGCTTTATGAGCTGTTGAGATGAATATCTAGAATATTTATAAAAAATCATAGGAATGACCTTGGTGTGAATAATTCACCGTCGTATTATAGATATTCTAGAAGTTTGTAAGTATTTCACTTATTGAAATATATTTTCTAGGTGTTGTTACCTATATAAAGGACAGGATCTTTCACTCAAATGTATTTCTATAGTTACTTTAAATATCGGTTTATCATTTAATCTTACGTACACTATCAAAGTCAGTAAAAATACAACATGAGCTTTACGTAAAGAACCGCAAGGATCGAACAGCAGAGAAATATAGTTCAAAAAAATTGACTTGCGCGGAACGAAATATGTGAGATATACGTTACAAGTTTCATCAACTTTCTTAATACGAAGTTTATGAACGTTTGTAAGTTCTTTAGTCTGAGTAACGCTTCTTTAATTCCAAACATTATCTTCCACTATGTCTGATAATAAAGTTGCAAAAAATCCGGATGAAATCTCGGAAACTGGTTATGAATTTGGTGGTCCAGTTGGTGCAATTGGTATGATGACTGGTTTCCCATTATTAATGTATTACATGTGGATTAGTCAAAAGTTTTATAATGGCTCACCTGCATTACCATCAAATGGCCAATCATGGGCTGAATTTCTAGTTCAGTTAAAGGGCTATTTTGTTGATTATGCCATTCCATCTAGATTTTCATTCTTTATATTTACATCCTTCATTTTATTACAAGCATTATTTTACGTTACCTTACCAGGTATTTGGACCAAAGGTCAACCGTTAGCACATTTAAAAAACAAACAATTACCGTATTTCTGCAATGCTTATGCTTCATTGTATACCACTTTAGCATTAGTTTTCACATTACATTGGTCAGGAGTTTTCAAGATTTATTATATTATGGATCATTTTCCTGAGATTATGACATGTTCAATCTTTTATGGTTTTGTATTTGCTATTGGTTTATATGTTTTCACTTTATTTGTTTCCAAAGATTATCATAGAATGACAGGAAATCATATTTATGACTTATTTATGGGTGCTCCATTAAATCCAAGAATTGGTATCATTGATTTAAAGATGTTCTTTGAAGTTAGATTACCTTGGTATACTCTTTTACTACTAGGTTTATCAGTTTCTCTCAAACAATATGAAACTTATGGATATGTGACACCAGAAAGTATCTTTTTAACACTTGCTTATTATATGTATGCAAATGCATGTTCAAAGGGTGAAGAGTTGATTGTTCCAACTTGGGATATGGCATATGAAAAATTCGGTTTTATGTTAATTTTTTGGAATATTTCAGGTGTCCCATACAGTTATTGTCAAGGTGCCCTTTATTTATATTATCATGAACCAGAAGAATATGATTGGTCCAAAGGTTACTTAACAATGATTTATATCTTACTATTTACAGCATATTATTTCTTTGATACTACAAATGGTCAAAAGAATTCATTCAGAAAAATTATGGCTGGTGATACCAATATTAGAAAAACTTTCCCATTTTTACCATATCAAGTTTTAAAGAATCCAAAATATATGAAGTGTGAAAATGGTTCAGTACTTTTAACTGATGGTTGGTACAAGTATGCGAGAAAAATCCATTACACTGCAGATTTAGTTCAATCTGCAACTTGGGGTTTGATTTGTGGTTTCAATAGCTTTTTCCCTTGGTTTTTCCCAGTTTTCTATTTTATTGTTTTAATGCATAGAACACAGAGAGATATTGCCAAATGTAGAAGAAAGTATGGTAAAGATTGGGACAGATATGAAAAGGAATGTCCATGGCTATTTATACCTTACGTTTACTAAATAAGATAACACCACTGTTTTTATATTCAGCTTAAAAGTTTAGTATATAATAAGAAAAGACTGTATTTAATTCGATTTTATAAATAGTATAATCAACATTATTTATTTTAATTATAATTTTAGTCTTGTTCAGAAATTGAAACTAGTCTTTCATCGATTTCATCTGCAGTTAATGCCTTGAATCCATCGGCAGTAGCAATACCTATTTCTAAATCATTCTTTCTAAAATCTGTACTTAATGCATTACTTAAAGTGATAATACCGTATTCTACTAATTTTTTCCAATCACCCTTTACTATTACGGCAGCATTTGCATCCTTTTTAAGTGACTTTTTGAAATCTCTCTCTACAACAGTTGAAACTTCTGTTTGTTTTGGGCCTGTTGAAATTGCCTTTGCAGAAAAGTAATAACCAGCTGGATCAGTTTTTAGTAAACTTGGACCTAATTCTTGATCATAACTAATGAATGTCAATGCAACACCCATTGGTCTCATATATGCTCTTTGGGTATAGATTTGTGATAAATTAGCCATTCTTTTCGTTAAAACATCTACAGGCATTTCATAACCATATTTATACTTATACTCAGCACTTTCACTTCTCGCCCTTGTTGCTAACGAACGAGCATCTGCAATTGACCCGGTTGCAAGCATACCAACATTCGGAGAAATATCAAAAACATATGATACTGTGGTTGGATCTAATAATTTATCACCGACTTTCTTTTGATTAATAAAACAAACACTATCTTCACCTACTAAACCAAGACATGTTAAATTGGTACTATTGATAGCTTTGAAGGCGTATTCAACTTGATATAATCGTCCTTCTGGAGAGAAAACAGTGATGTGTCTATCAAAACCTGCAGAACCTGACATTGCTAGCTATAGTTTTTTTTGATGTGGTTGAAGGGACAATTCCTATAAAAGTGGGTATTAGATGAACTGTTTATTCACGATTTGCCACCCTCTCCAAACCAAATTATAGATTCTTTGTAATTTGAAATTTCCAAATCCTTAAAACTTTGCGCGCAGTTCTATCGAAAGAACTGAATCTCCTTTTTTTTCTTCAATTGACAAAGTGTATTTAAAATGAAAGTTTTCCCCAAACTTTTTTTAAAATTGGGTGTTTCAAAGCTTGAAAGGGGCTAATTGCACAGGAAAATATTATAATCCGTTACATTGATTTATAAATAATGACATTAGCCTCTTGGATGGATGAGACTAGCTCATTTTCTCCGGATAAAAAGACAGCAACACATACGCCATTTTTTGAACCTATAATTAACACCTTTAATGATGGTGGTTATAAACCAAATGTTTCATATCACTATAACCCTAATGTATCAGCTTATCATTATGGGGTACGACATCCGATGAAACCATTTAGGTTAATGCTGACCGATCATCTAGTGATAGGATATAAACTACATGAACAAATGGATTTATATGAAACTAAGAGAGCAACTGAAGAAGAACTGCTGAATTTCCATTCAGCTGATTATATAGAATTTTTGCAGAGAATAACACCAGAAAATTCAACTAAATATGCAAGCGATTTAAAGAAATTTAATATTGGTGATGATTGTCCAGTTTTTGATGGTATGTATGATTATTGTCAGTATTATGCGGGTGCTTCATTGGATGCATCAAGGAAATTAATATCTGGTATGAGTGATATAGCAATTAATTGGTCCGGTGGTTTGCATCATGCTAAAAAATATGAACCAAGTGGATTTTGTTATGTTAATGATATTGTGATGGCAATTTTGAATTTATTGCGTGTTCATCCGAGAGTTCTATACATAGATATTGATTTACATCACGGTGATGGTGTCCAAGAAGCTTTTTATTTGACTGACAGAGTCATGACCGTCTCATTTCATAAATATAACGGTGAATTCTTTCCTGGTACAGGTAATTATGATGAAGTTGGAGTTGGAAAGGGTAAACATTTTGCTTTGAATGTTCCATTACAAGATGGTATTGATGATGATTCATACATAAGATTATTCAAATCTATTATGGAACCTGTAATAACTAAATTTAGACCAACTACAATTATTCAACAATGTGGTGCAGATTCTCTTGGTTGTGATAGGCTTGGATGTTTCAATTTAAATATTAAAGCTCATGGTGAGTGTGTTAAATATATTAAAAGTTTTGGAATACCAATGATGTGTGTTGGAGGTGGTGGTTATACCCCAAGAAATGTTAGTAGACTTTGGTGTTATGAAACAAGTATAATGACCAATAATGAATTGAACTCCAAATTACCTGACTCGTTACCATTTAAATCATGGTTTCAACCTGATTATTCATTACATCCAAACTTGGGCGATAGGTTTGAGAATAAAAATACCAAGAAGTATTTAGATAATTTAAGAATTCAATTATTGGAAAATCTAAGGTATCTAAATCAAGCTCCATCTGTTCAAATGCAAGAAATTCCACCAGATTTACAAAATATAAATGATGATGAAGAAGCAAGAATAATAGATCGCTTGAAACGAGAAAGTAAAATCGATAAATTTAAAAATCAAGAGAGATACTATATTAATAAAAAAGATGAAAGTAGAGCTGGTGAAATATTAGATTGATAAGTTTGTAAAGAAATTGTAAATTAAATAATGCCTGTATATTATTAAATAATGTTAAAGTAAGTTGAAATAATTGTTTAAAAAAAATTTATAAACTTTTGGTTTACATAAATGGAACATAATCATCATCTTCATCGTTATCAAAACCTGCACCAAATAAATTGAATTTATCATAATCAAACTTTTCCAATTTTTGTAACGTCCAGATTTTCCTAAGTTTCTTTAAGCTTAATTCACCGCTTCCAACCCCTAAACCTATCAACCCTGAAAAACAACATTCTATGATTGCTTTATGTTTTGGTTCAATACAACATAAACCACAGACATACAATGGCCATTGAATCATGACTAATCTATGATCGAATTGATAATCTAAATATGCATCAAATTGAAATGATGTCCAATTTGCTAGATCTTTTACGGTATTTAAATCAGTCATTTTTTTAGTATCATTATGATATTTATCATTACTAACATTATCAAAATCTTTTAAAATACCTTCTTTATATCTTTCATTTAACGTAATCATTTTACAATTATCATTATTATCAATCTCTTCAGCAATTTCTTCTCTGTATCTAACAAGTCCATATAATCCCATAATCATTCGACTAACAATGTCTTGAATTAGAGAAGATTTAATATTCATTCCATATTTTGAAATTCCTCCCTGTAAGGTTAATAATCTTAAAAAGGCTGAATCTGCATAAAGTTGCTGTGCTAAATCAATCCATGAAAAATAAACATCATGTTTAACAATTTTAATTTCTTCTTTATCTTTATTATCTTCATTATAATGAGGGTATTCATTATCAGTACTATTTCCAGAATCTGGTTTTTTTTCACTTGATTTTAAAAATGCTGGTTTACTGCTATCATTTAACATTGAAGATACTGCTGGAGGAGTGGATGTCGAAGTGCATGAATTCATGCTATTTGGATATATTTTCATTGGTGAACCTGCAATTATTTTTATATCATTACTAATATCTTGAGTTAAAGATTCAGAATTATTTTTTTCAATATGTGATTTGCGTTGTAATGGATGGATATATGCAGATATAAGAACGTTTCTTAAGACATTACAAGGATAATTATCATTACCAATTGAATTTAATGAAGATGATTGAATTTTATCAATGATTTCAGATGGGTGTACCCCATAACCTAATGGAATCAGATAAGGTGGTTTATTATTAATATATTTAAAAGATCTTGCCTTTTTAATAAGTCCAAATAAAGATAATAAAAAATCAGAATTAATTGATTTACTTTGGTTGTCTAAAATTTTACTTTCATATATTTCAAATGTCCTTGTCTTCTTTCCATCAGTATCTTTACCTTTGATACATTCAATTAAATAAATCAAAGCATTTAGAATTTCTAACACTGTTTCATCATAACCTAAATACATATTAAATCTTGATATACTATCATCATATTCTAATTTACCGTCAACGGCAATACCTAAATAAACTAAAGTATGAGTTAATTTACCAGGTTCTAAAATTTTTCTTTCTGGATTATTAAATATTTCATTACACCTACCAAAATCTTTCAAATATTGTGGAATTTTGGGACATAAAACAGGTAAGAATTCATCTAATTCATCAAAATCATGAATTGTACCACCATGTGGAGCAGTCAATGCAGCCAAGGCCTCCATAGAATAAAACCATAACCATACAACTGTTAATTCCAATGATAATGGTCTATATTTGCAATATTTAATTAATAAATCCTTTGCGCCGTGTAAGTGAGTTCTCCATTGTGAACCTTTATGACCTGAGAAATCAGACGCCAAAACTTGAATTGTTAACAATAATGATTCAATATTATTCAATGTTGTTTGTTTTGAATGTAACACTGATTCAAGAGATTTCAAACACGATGATAGGTAATAAGTTCGAAATGATCTGTGATAATTTAATTTTTCTTGGTAATTTGCTATATTTGGATTCTGCTCAATTTGATAAACTTCAAACCTTGCAGAAATTGCTAATATTGCAAATAATAAGTGTGGTGAATGTTTAGATTGCTCCAAGAATATTTTAACATAAGCATTATGTGTATAATTTGTTGAAAATGGTAAGATATTTAAATGGATTTGTGTAACAAAAATTTTCATGTACTTTAAGTGTGACGAATCTGGTTTCCAATTATAAAATACAGAAATTTGCTGGATATCTTCATCTGTTAATGTCTTATTTAACATTGTAATATAATCAAATGGTTGTATTGTGTCTTTTGTGGGTGGTGGGAATGCACTCAAATAATTAATATCAATATTATCTAAATTAGAATCCGGTTTTATTGTTTGGTGTTGTTGTTGAGAGTTTCTAAGTATATTATCATTAATTGGTACTTCAGTTGGTGATTGAATTGTTTTAGATGTATCATACTCTTTTAACGATTTTGCAAGTGTCTTTATATAATTAATGTTTAATCTATAATTATCAGGATCATCATCATCATCTTCTTCTTCTTCTTCTTCTTCTTCTTCTTCATCGTCTTCTTCATCGTCTTCATCTTCATTATCTTTCGAAATTGAAAAGGATTGTGTGTTTTTAATAATATTATTATCATTTATTATGGGTGTTGATAATGGACTTCGTACATGTGCTGCAATTGAATGAGATGATGTAGATTGTTGTTGAATCTTATCCAACTTAGTATTAGTACTATCTAATAAAGCTGAATTTTCTTGTAGTGAACTACCATCAGATGAATGTGTCGAAAAGTTGGTTGGTGATATACCTTCAAATCGTATGTTTGATAATGATGGAACAAAAGGTTGGGTATTATTCATATCAAAATTTTGATTACTAGTGGCAGTATTGATTCCATTTGAATTTGGAATTGGATTTGGATTTGATATTTGGAAATCTAACGTGTTAAAATTCATTTCAAACGAATTTATAAGGCCATTCAGATCAGTGATTAAATTTGATGCTCCATTAAATAAAGAGTTTTCTAAATCTAACTGGGACATCACATTATTATTCGAATTTGGAAATGGAACTGAAGATAAAAAGTCATTACCTGGGAATTGCTCATTAATATTTTTAGAAGTAGAAATTGTTCCTGACGATATCACTTCATGTTGCTTCTGATTAAGTTGGTTCAAAGAATTAGGAGATATTGGATTTTGAACAACTTGGGGGATTCTGTCAACAAATGGGTCGATTACGGGTTTAACTATAGGTATTGAAACAATTGCTGGAGATTTGTTTTGGTTTGACGAAATCGGCTGTGTATTATTTTTATTATTTGTTGATGAAGTACCACTGTTGTTTAGTTTTAATTTGGTTATCGGCTTGACGAAAGTTGTTGGTTCATGGTTATTCACATTGGATAAAGTTGTACCATTAACCGTAAAAGATCTGGTATCATTAAATTTTAAGATTTGACGATAAGAACATTGTCTTTTGTGTTCAAGACAAATAAAACATTGAGGTTTATGTTCATCACATTTAAGTTTCCTACTTTTACATTGAATGCATCCGTTCCTCGAATAAGACCTCCTTCTGTTTTTCTGTTTGGTAATCATGGTTTGGACTACGGAGGAACTCAAATGCAATGAAACCCACTAATGCAATCAGTCCAATTCTAGCACTTGTCAGTATGATTAATCTCCGTCCCGATAGGAGATAGCAAAGTGCCATAACCGTTGATATCAGTGTGGAAACCAGTTACTCCACAGCAATGGCAAAGGCTGGGATTCTGCCTTCCCAAACAGGCAACTAATTGCGCCGCCGCCTCTCGCCCGCACATCGGCCTAAACCCGCCCCGCTTACGTCAGCACCCCGCGATTCTGGCAGAACTTTCAAAAATGCAAAACAAAATGCAAAATAGACGTTACATCTGAATGGAAAGAGACAGAAACTAAAAACAGACTCGCAATCCGTATCACATCCACAAATAGAGGTGTATGTTTCATTTGGTTTCTTTTTTTGGTTTGATCGTCAAGCTTAACCTGTTTGCCCCTCTGTTCTGCTAATTCCAGATTGTCTCCATCTCCAGCAACTGGCCTATACAGCGTTATACTTGTCTTCCAGCCCAGAAAGACCCTGTATCGGGCATAAAGCATTCACCAATACAACAATAATGCAAAACAATAACACAATGCTTAGCTATAGCGACAGCAACAACAGCAACAGCAACAGCAACAGCAACAGCAACAGCAACAGCAACAGCAACAGC